>CM032061.1:23368708-23553924 GCA_018831715.1 Matsumurasca onukii
ACAACGGTTACGATTTCCCAGGATTCTTCTGGATGGTATGGTTTTAACATTACTCTTAAATTATTATACTATTGCAAAACGAAATAAAGGTCTCTGAGAGACTGTCTACTGTGCTATAAGAGTGCGCAATATTGACCTTGAATTTCGTCTCACAAGAGCAATGTAAAAACATGCAATTTCTAGGGTTATCTCACGCTTACAGTTTTATCGGATCTTTATGAAATAAACTTTGTTTTAAAGTGCATTAAATGCTTTAGTGACTCCACCAACTTCTATTTTCTCATTTATAAAACCGTGACATAAATCCAACAATTGAGGAACCTTTGTATCTGGATTTCTAGTTTTTACTATTAAACTAATCAAATTTTCAAAAAAAGTGGTCAGCGGAGTCACTGCAGTACATTGTCATCTTTCAAATAAAACCTATTTCAAAAAGATCTGATGAAAGTTGAAGCGTGAGGTGTCTCAAGAAAATGCTTGTTTTTACATTGCTCTAATGGGAAACAACAAATGGCCGATATGTACTGTGCACTCTTTAGAAGTTGTCATTGCATGATTTAACTATAAAATAACTCCTTTACTAGAACCAATAAAATTTAGCACGGTTTTTAACTAACTCATTTCATCTTAAATTGCAATTTACGTTCAATTATGTGAAAATATTTAGCTGTATAATATTGTTCACCAGCCTGTAACTTTAGAGACAAGGCTTTTGTTAAACAAACTTGCTAAAGCGAGGTTGCAAATCTTCATCTTCATTTGTCTCTCTGACAGGTTTATACGCCTTATTAACTTTACTTCACCTAACTTGTAAGATTATATTCTTTAGCCTTAGTTACTGCTTTATTTCTTCAACATTTAAGATACATCACAGTTGGACCTTTTTACGTTTGTCGGTCCACCCCACCTCTCTATAGCTGATGTGGCGTCACTAAATGTATATTTTAATAACTGCCAACTTAAATTAAGTTAAAGCTGTATAATACTGTGTACATGTAGCTTTAAATGCCCCTATCGTAATTTTGAAAAAGGAAATAATTTTATTACTCTTTAAGGAATGTTTTTTACAATTATAAAGTTTGTTTTGACGTACTTTGCGTCATCAAAATTGTTGTAATTTTTCCCTCAACGGATTTTTAAGAAAAGTTTGTCATAAAAGAATTGTGTGTAAAATGTGGCATTTTTAACCTGATTTATTGTTATCTTTAAATGAATATTACAACAAATGTTGTGATTAAAAGTTGATGAGTTTTTATTAAAATTTCCTTTCTTTTGAGGTGCCACAAGGGGATTTGTATTTGAAAAAGCCCTCCCTCGTTTTGGGTGGGGGTGTGACGCATAGTACGTCAAAACAAACTTTAGAATTCTATAAAAAACATTCCCTAAAGTGTTTTAGGGAAAATATTTTCCTTTTCAAAAGCTCAGGGGGCATTTAAGGCTTTCGAGGGCCATAGGGCTTTCGCTTTTGGTTAAAGTTTCAGCCAATCATTAACTAAAGATGGTACTCCACAGCGAGGCCGAAATATCTCAACCTATGAAGTATGGATGTGGTGAGAACCGGAAGAACTACTACATTATCTCATACTTTACTTTAGTAAGTGTAATGCAACATTGTAATTCAGTATCAACCTGTAATGTAGCATTTGAAAATAACGAGTTAGGATTTAAATAACAGGTACGATACTTTCATACTCAACGTTGATAAACATATGTTCAACCTACTTTAATTTGCGTCAACTCAAACATCTGGCAATATATTTAACAGAGTTTACAAGTTAAACATGATCGATACGTGATTAAGGTAAACTCAAGGCTTAACTTCCTGACAGTTTATATATCTTACACGACGAAGAATGTTTATCCTAAAACTGATCTGTTGGCTCCGTCTCAAAGTTTCTTGAAAACATCTTCTAAAATCCTCTCAGCAAAGTTTTAATCAGATTACACTTTTTACTGGGTCCACTCTTTTTCCAAATTTACGAGTTTAACTGCTTTATGGTTGATTGCCTTTCACTTAGAGAGTTGTTAAACTTAGTTAGCAAGAAGCAAAAAGAAAAGTGTTTCCTCTTGGAAAGCTATAGGAAAATGAATCAGTTAAATAAATTATCTAGAGTTGTTATGCAGTATGTATCGTCTCTTAGCAGATACAGGGATCAATTCCGTAACTTTTAGGTACCAAACACCGAAAAGCTATTTGTAGGTATTTATGAAACACAATGTATTCAAAGCATCGGGTGTACAAGAAGCTTTCACTAGCGAACAAAGTTACTGTCTAGGAAAAGAACAAAGTCAAGGGAACCTCAACACAATAAAAATGAAGATAAATAACTGGATTTATCAAGAAGACAAGGGAATGAACTCTAGCGTCAATTTAAGGCTTTCTTTCCTTGTCTTGCTTCATGGTATTTCATTATTCTTCATATTTTTTTACTTTTCCTTAACATTGCACTTTGTTCTTGAGTGAATATGGCTGTGTTTATGGTAACACTATTTTAGGTAAATAACAATGCTACGGTATTATTCTAAATGCCAAACAGCAATCAATTATATGTAACAGAGATATTTTAACATTTATTAGAAGAACCGCGGCGAAAAAAAACGGTTGTTTAAACAATACAGTTAATGCAAAAGAACAAGACGATTTCTGCTTAGTTCATTGCGCAGTAATAAACAAATCGAACTGAAATATTTGTCATATTTTTAGACAAAGCAGCGTGTAATCTTTTTCTTACAGTTGAGTAGACTGTTTTTGAGACAAATATCTATAAGATTGTACTACTAAGGGAAGTTGAGGGGTCTTAGTGGTCACCTCAGAGAAAGGCTGTCGACTTCGTCTGCGCAAGGATCGCTCGGCACCGCGCACGTACAACTGGCTAAACAACCGGCTATGCGGTCTTATTGTCAAACCAAACGTTTAAAAGGGTTTATGGTGGTTTTTTTCATATTTCAAAATAAATGTTACATTAATAAACATGATAAATTTTAAAACTAGAGGTGGTTTCCGACGTGTTTGGAGCCCGACTTCTCATAAGTTTTTCAATAGTTTCACAAATAAACTTTGGAATTGCTCAAGTCTTAGTCCTTTTCATGCAGTTTGAAAAAAACGTCTTTGTATCTTTGTCAGAAAGCTCATTTACTTGTAAATGTAAAAGTCATTTTGAATGTTGTAAAATGGGCCGCCTTAAAACCTTTCATTGAAGTGTCACCACGCAGCTAAGGCGGACCCTTACAGTAGTGTTGTCAGTTCATATTTACCGATGAGTTCTAGACAGTTAAACTTGAGTCCAAGTTAAACTTGAAGGTTACTAATGTGGGATTCATGATCTCGCATATTCATGTGACGTGGCAACCCACATTAACATTCTAGATTGTCCGCTCATATTATACGCAGTTAAACCTGTTCTATCAAAACTTCCTCGAATAAAGAATGTTAATTAAAAATCATATAATTTAAAACCATATCATGTTAAGATGAGCTTTGTTGTTTTTTTTGCAATATCGTTTTATTTGGTAGTCTGGATAAACTAACCAACCAATTTATCTTGTGGCTTAGGTGATTGGTTATATAGGTACTCTTGGATGCCGTAGTTTAAAAAAGTTTAAAGCTATACAGGGTCAGTTATAAATGTCCTCCTCCTACCTTAACTTTTGAAAAGGAAATATTTTTAGAACACTTTGGGAAATGTTTTTATAGGATTTTGAATTTGTTTTGACGTACTTTGCGTCACCCACCCTACCAAAATCTGGGCCCCAAGTTTTTTTAAATACAAACTTCCCCCCTTGTGGCACCACAAAAGAAAGGGAATTGCAACACAAATTCACCACGCAAAGAACAATCTTTTATCTCGACTCGTTTTTTTGTAATACCAATTTAAAGATGACACACAATCAGGTTTTAAATGCCACATTTCACAAACAATTTATTTTAAATGACAACACAATGTTCTTCAAAATACTCTATGGTATTATGTTATAGGGTTGTGATATTTCTATAATTTTGAAATGCCACAAGGGGAGGTTTGTTTTTACACAATTTGGAAGGCCCTTCCACCGGATTTTGGCTGGGGGGGGGTGACGCCAAATTCGTCAAAAGCAAACTTCAGAATCCTATTGATTTAAAAAATATTTCCATTTTAAAAGCTAAGGTGGGGGGAATTTAAAACGCACCCAGTATAGTTTAACTATAACGCATTGACTTTATTCAAGCAATCAGTAAACAAGTAATCAAGTAATCAGTTTCTGTAGTTTTTAGAAATAATGAAACAGCACACATCTAAATGCAAGATAAATTGAAGCAAAAACAAAATTAATGATTCATAGCAGTGAAATACTGCAGAGGTATGAGCGAGAACGCATTAGTTTGAAATGAAACTCGTAAATCTAAGAAACTTGCAGAAGTTTCAGAAGAAGTAAAGTATCGACAACTTTACAGATTGGAATTCCTCCAAACATCTTTAAAGATGGCTGAGTTTTAACAAGTTTTCTTTTGAGAAATAAACTTGTTGAAGTCCATGAGACATGAAAGAGCCCCAGAGTGTTTGCCTTGCATCATTCAATAAGAGAATCAAGAAATAATTAATTAATCAGAGTACGTTATCTCATTAACTAATCACATCAGTTTACCGCTTTACAGTTATGATGTGGATCATCACACCGGCTAGCCGATGTCAATGTTTGATGCAAATCAATAAGCAACAAGCTTTTAATAAAATCAATAACTGCTTAATCAAAACGGATTCTGTAGTTATAACGTGTTTACAATAGTTTAAAGATTGTATAGTGTTTTATGTTTTATTTGTCATCCCGCAAGGAAGATCATATAGTTTTGGAGTTTAGTTTAATCAATCGATTAGTGTTCTTGTTCCTACGCAATAGAAAGAAATAATACGAGGTATATTTAATAAGAAAAGAAACTATTCTAACGTCATGCATAGTCAACCATTTGATCTAATATCTATCAACAATATTAGTTGGTATCGATTGAAATGCTGCGGGAAAGTGCGGGAATTTTGTTTTAGCCCCTTTGAACCAAGGCGAAGGCGTCCCTGCCTCCTGGCCAAATGTAAAATCGATTCATAATTTCAATTAAATTTACGTATAAATAAAATACAACACAGTAAAAGATACCAGTTTAAATAGAAACACTTATAATGCAACTTACATAACATAGTACAGCTTTTGTGGTTAAGTGGAAGAGAGGACTTTAAAGTCCTAACTTCGCCACGAATAAAGCCGTTTTTCATTTAATTTCATAATACAACACTTAAAACTGATTCATAATTTCAATTAAATTTACGTCTAAATAAAATACACCACAATAAAGTACATAATCTAAATTAGAAACTTTTTATAGTATATAAACTATCACATAATACAGAATTTAAAATTTATTCATTATTTAAATTAAATGCCTTTATAAATAAAATACCGCCTATTATAAGATAACCAGTTCAAATTAAAATTCATTATAGTACATTATTAATTTTACAAGTCAATTAATTCCACGAGACGAGATGCCAGCTGTTATCTGTAGTTTAGGTTTGTTTATCCGTGAAACAGCTGACTGCGCCTCAGCACTGCCTGCATCAAGTCGTCACATGAAAGTTATTGATCGAGTTCTCCTTGGTTTGTGTACGTGTAGTTATTGATCGGGAGTGACATTGGTAGGAGATATTGTTTCTGTGAAGTTTACAGTGATAATATTGTGTGATATAAGTGCTGTGTACTGAATAGAGGTTTCAAGACGAGCCTTAATGGATTTCTATATACAGGTAAAACTTAATATTACAACTGACGTGATAAGATAATATATTTTTAATTTGAGTACTTGAAAGCTAAAAGCTATTGCAAACGAATTTCGCTTTACTCGTTCCAGCGGTGCTTTAGGGCTTATCTGTGTGTCGGCCTGGTTTAAAATACAATAGTTAATAGTTTTGTGCGAATTATTTTAAACGCCAATGTTTCTAGGCGTGTATTTGGATTGAAATAGTCATGTTGAGTACATATGTTATAAGCTTTCCTCAGCAGTGTATTTATTAAGAACTACTCTAGCCACTGCTCACGAAAAGTACCGATAGCGGCATATTATACAGACTTGTGTACCATTACTTGTCTTACAAAATTAGTTTGTGGGGGTTTTGTGCCAAATAAAATTTGCGAGGACTTTTATATTGCAAAAGAATGTTTTAAGAATTATTAGTAGTCGTATTTCTGTTTTACTTTTAAAGTACTAATAACCAATTCCATCGCTTAGTCAACTATTAACAGCAGCTTTTATTAATAACTAGTCAAACCTGTGTTTCCTGTTGCTCGTATAAACTGTAAGAACCCTGTAAGTTACAAATGGCGACATTGTTAAAAAAAGACGCGTCGTTAGGTGATACTGTCTTGATAGTTTATTTGGTATCACAACACAAGAACTGTGTCAAGTAAATGGCGCCATTCTAGAGTAATGTTGTTACTCGGATACTCTTTCCTACTGAACGTCATTTAACGTCGAGCAGGAAACTTGTATTTGACCAACACAGGGAAATAATAAGATTTCTTTGTGAATAGTTTTAGTTAGTTTAAAGAATTAAAATAGTCTAAAAACTACTGGGCCTTTTACGCGCACGTAACAACGGGCTTTAAAACTGGCTTTATTTCAACTGATGCGGCCTAACTGTCAAACCCTCCACTTGCAAGGGTTTCGTAGAAAGTAGATAGCACTCTTATATGAAGGTTAAACTCGGGTATCAGTGGAAAAAGAAGAAGTTTATCTGTGTTTGATTGTGATTATATTTTTGATACACCTATTTTTAGCTTCTTAAATAAGGTCTTAAAACACTCTATATTTTCTAACTTTAACCGTTAAGAGCATAAAACTAAAAAATATTTTGAAAAATAAACAACAGGCAAACTTAGGTAATATGTTTATCTTTCGTTCAGAGTTGTTTCGTCAAAACATCACTTATACTAAAAGTCTTCATTTTTATTTTCCGCAAACCTCTGCAACGACGCTTTCCCGAGTAGCTGAGGCGCACTCTTAACTCGTTACAACTGAAATCAGAGGGAATGTCACTTGATGACACAATTACCCGTATAATAGATCATTACGTAACACAATACAGCCACTGACTCAGGTTAATGGACGTCATGTATGTGCAGTGTCAGCTTGGCAATAGAACATCGCTAAACGTGTATAAAAGCTTAACACGAGGAAGGTAAATGGTTATAACATAACTGTGTGCAAGGGCAGGACAGTGTCACTGGACGGGTGGATGATAAAAGAGGAAAGATAAGCAATATTTTATTTAACCAAAATGTTTACAAAATGTATTTACGGAGAGTATACAGGGTGAGTTTTAAATGCTTCCTTACCTGAACTATTGAAAAAAAAAATTCCAACCCTTTTGGGAAAGTTATTTTAGGATTCTGAAGTTTGTTTTGTTTTACCTTACGTCACCCACTCTCCATGCAAATACCGGGAGGGAGGGTCCCCAAAACCTTTAAATACAACCCCCCTTTTATCACATCAAAATATAGGGAATTTGAATTAAATACATGTTCAAAGACGCAAAGAAAAAGTATTAAATTCGACTCTTTTTTTCATAATATTTATTTAAAGTTTGCAAGAAATCAGCCTTAAAATGCCACATTTCGCATAAAATTTTTATGACAAATTTTGCTTGCAAATCTTTTGAGGGAACCATCACAACCCTATAACGTAATCTCACAGGGTAATTTACAAAAATATACGTCATACAAATTATTTTTGTGTAATCTAGCATTTTATACATGTTTTCTTGTAATTTTTAAATGGGTATTGCAAGAGAACGAACCGAGATAAAAAAGTTTTCTGTACGTTTTGAATTTGTTTTGAAATTCCCTTTCTTTTGAGGAAACACAATGAGGGGGCTGTATTTGTATTTTTGGTTGATAATCTCAATTTATTTGCGGAATTTTACGTAAAACAACACGGTTATTAACTAAGGTTAAACTATGTATTAACACTGTCTTTCAATCTGTATCTTTACTTGACAAGAGTTACCTGTGGCAAAGCATCAAGTTTGCGTAATTTAAAGTATAAAAATAGAACGAAATAAATATAACTATTCTTATTGCGAAGCAACAATGAGTTTGAATTTCGCGTTGAAGTTCACCTCCCGAGACCAGAATATTCAAACCACTTCAAACTCAGCTCAACTTATGTGCTCGGCTCCCTCTTATGAATACATCTCATTATTTTATAATACAAAGAGAATATTACAAACCAAAGCAATAACGTACAAAAACGAACTGCCTTTTGTCATTTTGACCTAAAACCAGCTGATTTAGACACATGCATTGACGTGCTAAAGTGTCACTTTTAAACCCAGGTAAATAAAGGCTTGCTTTTCCTCCCGAGGGAGGAAAAGATCTTTTAATAATGTTTTTGGCTTGGACATCAGCCGGTTCAACGAGTTTGTTTTGATTGTTTTGAGATTATTTTAACACTGACCTTTAGTAAATCAGTTTAACAACTATTTCTTCAAAACAATATAATTCAGACTGCTGATTTTAAAAAAGTGCTTACTTAAAAGTTTGTTTTATAATATTAAAACATATTTTATTTCTCATTATTTTTGCACCATGACAAAAAGTGTCACTTTAGGACCTAGTGATGAGATACTTTATTGTTTGATCTTGGCTTAAACTGAAAGAATATCTGTTGAATATGGTTCCAGTTTATATGTTTGCCAACTAAATTGATGAGTACTGATAATTCTCAAAGTATGATGATAATTTTGTTCTATTTTCAACAATTTAACTTCAAACTGATCTAGCAACGAAACCGTCAGAGGTGGAAAAGGTTTTTAAACCAAAAGTCTTAGGAAATGTGTTTCTACACTAACAACTTTTCATCAGATCCGAGGAATTGTTTTGCTGCAAAATATCGGCTAAGTACAAGGGAAAATTTTCAGACGCCATATTTCTTTAACCGTTAACTTGTCAAAGCCTAAAAAAGGGGTTTCCGAAGGTTTCACACCAAGAGCTTCAAAATAGTTGAAGGGGTCTTATAGTATATTAATTATAATTCGGAGGTGAATAAATGAACTTCGAAAGGTTGAACAGCACAACAAAAGCTGAATAGCCGCGTTCAGTGTAGTGTTTCTCCTGAAGTGCAGAAGTTATCCTGAGGTTAATCAAGTTGAGTATTGGGTAATTGTCTTCAAAGTTAGTTAATGAACCCACTCTGCAGTTTGTACACAAAGCTGTAATTAACTAGTTCTCGCCAAGTTTGCACAAGCCATTATCAGATTAATTACATCTACATTTTCAGGTTAAACTTGGAACAAAAGAAACAGCAAGAATTCAATTGAGAGCTCACTGGGCTCTGCGTAAACAGACCACGGACCAAGGGGCTAGACTGGAACTAGTTAGAGTGAATGAGAATTGGGTGAATGCAAATACTGTATTTTGAATGAGATTTCAATGTGGATAAATACAAAATTTTAGACACTTAATACTAATGACGGTTGCATGACATGTTTATGTTTTACGCAATAAAAGATTTATTTATTTAACAAGTAGTGTGCGTAAAATCCATGGATTTATTTCTATCTGGATGAACTTATTCTGAATATTACCATACAACGATAGGTTTATTCCGATACTTGGTTTATTCTCATTACTCGGTTTATATTTATTTTTTAGAGTAGAGTTATATTGTGTCATAATGAATTATTAAGTTAAAGTAACACATAGGGGAAAGTTTTCCATGTAGATAAACCTAGTCACCACCATGGTCTAAATTAAGTTATGTAAGTCTCTAAAGTCAAGACACTTCCAAAATAAAACTTTGAACTAACTGTGAGTTTAAAATATTGTCTTAGTATTGAAAATAACTTTTAATCTAATTGATTTAGGAAGTACTATGAACCATTTTAGAATTTTTCTTATTTCATAAAAAAAGGTGTTCGTGTTAACATGATTAAGTAAACCTGTAAACATATTTTCTATCGATATAATTTTAATTCACCTAGTAACAAAAAACGCGTAAGAGGAATTGTAACCAACCAAATTGTACATAAAGCTACTTAAGTTTCTTGTGAGGAAGATTATGTAGATTACATTAAAACAAAACACTATTTATTGAATCTTTAAAATTATGGTTTGACCTTATTTAAGTGAAATAACAAAGGTTTTCTTTGAAAATAATAAAATGCTTTTAAACTTTTCATTCCAATAAATAAATAACTTTTAACAAAAAGAACAAACGTTTCTTGTCTATCAATGGTACTTCAAATAGTAGAGGACTTTTAAAGTATCCTCGTTAAGGCTAACCGAGAAACAAATGAAAAGTTCTGAAAACGTACAAAAGCACGATTCTATTCCTCTCTGGCCTCGCGAGCAGCTCTTGCACGTTTCCCCTCAATCTGATGTTAGCACAAAATAACTTTAACGAAATGGTAGCGAATTTTTCTTAAACTAGGAGAAGATTTGGTTTTACAAATACAATATAATGAGCTTCGTTTGCACAGTAGCAAATATTGGTTGAACAATTGACCCATTTAAAAATTGAGGGCACACTACTAGACATATACAGCTTGTACTTGTAGTTTTTACATAATATTAGTGTAATTTTTTTAATATCCATTGTTCATAGCTAAACAGTGAGCCGCTCTATAATAAGAGGTTTTACCAAAGCCAAATATGTATGGAAACTTTATAGTTTTATAGGTGAAATTGTTTACCAAAAATCGTACCGTACTTTTCTTACTTTTTTATTTTATATAGATTTAATTAAAATATGTTCATAACAAGTAGAGTTTGTAAAGATATGTGTTTTTGTACTTTGTTGGCATTATTTATAGTTAGGCAATGCTGTAAGATTTGGGAGAAGGTGCATAACAGCTGTTTTGACAAAAAAACAACAAAAGTTTTGCTTTTTCTTACAATCGGTATTTACCTCAAAGGATGTCGGGAAGTACTGTGAAAACAGATGTTTTTGTTGAACTCTAAAGGTGTTTGGACTTCTCTGAGTATTTGCTTTGTCAGAGGCAGCCCTGATGAAACTGTTTCCTTAGAAAACAACTTTGTTAGAAGCTTTTCTTAATCAAAACTCTGTACGTTAGTGTGATACGATAATGTTTATACTATAGATTCAATAAAGCCGAAACTAAAAATATTTTGTAGTTTGTAATCAATTGTTTAACAAATAAAGTTAACAAAACTTTCTAACTCTTTATCAAATATCAAATCGAAAACGCAATCTAGATTTCCAGTGGTTCCAGGCTCGCCACACACACAACGACAAGCACCTTTCTAACAACTTCCTATCTAAATAGATTCAGTTTGTCTTTGCACCCCCTAAGATGGAATAATTCTGTTTAAATTTAAACCATTTTGAACCTTGAGAAGGTTGAAATTAACGTTAAAACACAACGTTGCCTACTAGTATGCCATACGTTAAGTCCGAAAGACTATTTTCGTAATATTATCACATAAGCAGACTTACAGCGAGTGTTGTTAGAACATAACCAAAACACTTTACAAACACTGAAATTGTAGTTGCTTATATCAGGCAATCCAAGATTTTCCCTGAGCAATGCATTTAAAGGTTAAACATGTGGAATATTAGTACAGTAAAAACAAAACATCACTGACAATCGACCCTATTAACTGTTTATTTAATCGATTAACGAGAAGTTGAACACACGTTCATATCGATCGAGGTTGTGGCTAGAAATGGTTGATTAGTGAGAGGAAGTATTGAGTTCTTACATGTCGGTGGGGTTAGCGGACCCGTGGCGAGTTGGAATCGTGCGCAACTCCGGTGCTCATCACTCCGCTGGCGCCGGTTCGATCCCCCCAGTCACCACTTACATTTGTAATGCGACTATACGCTAACGCTAGGTAAAGGTCGAGGTTGAGTGGTAGAGAGGACTTTGCAGTCCTGACTTCGCCTCTTAAACAAGACAAACTTGACCTTTTTATTATTTATCAAAATATTGCGAATACAGAATTTCTTTACTTACATAACATATTGATCGAACACTTTTTATAATCGCTTCCGGAACGAAGTTGTATTGTATAGGAAAAAGAAAGTTTGAAAAGGGAACTTTTACATTAGACTAACAGTTGAGTTGTGCGCCACTTAGTGGGAACGGCTTTGTCGTGTATAACAACCCCTAAGTGTTTGAACAACATCGCAAGTTTGATTCAATTCCAAGTTCAACCGAATACTTGAAGTGTTTCCAAGAATGGAGAAATGCCCACATACACTTCATGAATACTTTTAAAAATGTTAACTTTTGAAATGTCGCCTCGTTAAATATCCAAGCACAGGCATCTTTTAGTTATTCTGGTACGTAGTTATTTTTTGGTAATGATTATATGTATGGTGTGGCAGATCTATAACTGTTTTCTATTGATAATTTGTGTACATGTCCAATAACACTCCTAAATAAAATGTAAAATAAAACTATGGTTAAAATTGTCTACCAAATTCTGTGAAAATTGGACAACAAATGCGATCCGCAGAGAGTACACACATAACATATGTATATAGGTATATATTCTTGTAAATTTATTTAGTAATATGGAATACTTAAAACTATGTAAACAATGAAAAAACTCAAAACGTGTTCTGGGGGTCAGGATCGGTGCTCATTTCACGGTCCCGGGTCTGGGTCATGCTAACAACATAAATATCTCATTTTTCCAAAGGAAATTCAAAAAATAAAAAGTTCATTTATTCATAAATACACGGATATAATGTCTAATTGTAACATACTCCTAGTATAAAAAAGGTTCTTAAACTGGTATAACTGGGTTGGATCAGAATGATTTAAGATTAGTAAGCTAGATATTCATTAAGGTTCGAATCTTGGAAAACCCATGATGTATCGTGGTGTATTATAAATATACTTTTATTTCACACTCTTATAAAAGAAAAACACTTCTTTCTTAAGAAAGAAGAAAGGTTTGTTGCATCTGCAATTGTTTACATACGAGGTGTTATCTAATATTAATTATACTAGTAATATAAACTTAAAAACTATCTAATGAGAGTCATAGAAAGTATTGGATTCAGTTTGGTACCGTTCCAAACCATTAAACTAGTTAAGTCTCATTGACCTTTAACAAAGACATTATAGAGCGCAACTTTCTCAATTAGAAGCAAAACTGTTCTATAGTAGTTACTGGTATTATTGGCCGTATCAATAGTTTATAGCTCATCGCAAACATAGTTTGAACATTTCATAGATGTATTGACTTTATCAACAAGTTTTAAAGTATTTAATAATTTTAAACTATTAATAACAAGTTCTCTAGATTAAAATTAATCTGGTTCTCTGGACCTTCATTGTGAATATCATTTGAAACATTATGATTAATTGAACGAATGAATAAGTAAAAAGACTAAAACATACAAATATATCCGGCCTTTTCTTTTGACTGAAGGAATAATCCCTTTAAAAATGATTAGTTGTCGTTCTCTAAAAGCTTTAAAACTTATAAATAAAAAATATGTTGAGTAAATGTATATATTGTACGAATCCACTTAATATATTTAAAATTTAAGTTCAAATAACATTATTTTAAATTGTTTTTAAATTCGAAATTATATGTCTAATTAGTTTTTGGGTTTTAAATGGATTTGTACAAGATACTATGAATTAATTCAGTATAGAATACTTCTACAAAAAAATATATATAAAACAACTAAAGCAGAACAATTTATTTTACAGTAGTTTGATTTTGGTTCGTATTTACGCTACACATTATTATTTACATATACTCGTATGTCCGGGTGGACCCTTCGAAGTTCTTTAACGGTCGCTTTCTTTGCGCCTAGACCAATAATAGTACCTATAAAATAATTGTTTCTGACTGTTTAATAATATAAGTCAAAAAATCAGTACACTAATATTCCTCTGAAAACATAAAATTCCAGATATCACGGTTCAAGTTTCTTTGAAGTTGCTTTGAAAGCAATCAAACAATAACTACTTAATCTGGAAAGCTTTTGTCAGGACGGAAATTGTTATTGTGTTATACTGCTTTGTTACTGTTTGCGGGTGTTTCATTCGAATCATATTGATTATCTTTGGTTCACAAACAATAATTCAATTTATTAAATTGAATTATTTCGCTTTGAATAAATGCAGTGTTGAATTAGATCAGATCAATACAGCTGTGTACCAAATGCTTGATGGTAAATGAATAGGTTTTTGTTTTAATATAAACCGCTGTTCCGTTCTGTTGAGTTGTATGTTTCTCTTCACCAACAGTTCTTAATAGGTGTGATCGTGCTTACAAATAACGAAAGCATCTTATTAAATTAAAAATTTTACAATTGGCTGAATTAATCAATGATTTTGATTATTTTGAATAAGAAATTCGATGGAGGAGTTAATGGCTTTGTATTCTTCACAACAATATACAGATTTTAAACGCCACCCCAACTATAACTTTTGAAAAAGGAAATTTTCTTCAAAATCCTTTTGGGAATGTTTTTATACGATTCTAAAGTTTGTTTTGATGTATTTTGCGTCACCGACCTCCACCAAAAAAACTGGGATGGCTCTCACCTTTTTTTTAAAATAAAAAACCCCTAAACAAAACATCCAAAAGACGGATGAAGCTAGGATGGCTGTCGAAGCAGGAAAAGCTAGGGTGAAGCCTGAAGCAGCTAGGCCAGGACAGCTCAGGTTTAGCTAGGTGAAGCCTGGGAGCTTTAGGATGAAGCCAGGGTGGCTGTGAAGCTCAGGGGTGAAGCCAGGACGAAGCTCAGGGTGCAGCCTGAAGCAGCTCTAGGGAAGCTTCAGGAGCTCAGCAGTTAGCAGTCAGGGCAGCTCAGGACCAGGAGGTCACAGGGGAAGCTAGGATGAAGCCAGGATTTTAGCCAGGGGCGGCTTTAAGCCTGGTGGACGAAGCTCAGTGAGCTCAGGACGTAGCCACAGTGAAGCCTACAGGACCAGCTCAGGACGAGCCAGGAAGCTCAGGACTTAAGCTAGGGTGAAGCTCATGAGCTTCAGGCTAGGGATGAAGCCAGGGCAGAAGCCTTAAGCTGTAATGGAGCAGCCAGGATGAGCCACACAGACAAGCCAGGATGAAGCCAGGACAAGCCTCTAGTAGCTTCACCCAGCTCAGGGCAGCTTGCATTGAGCCCAGGAGCTTCAGCAGGACGAGCCTTCAGACGAGCTCAGGCTAGCCTCCCTCAAGCAGCTCGTGATCATGCTGAAGCCTGGTGAAGCTAGGAGAGCTAGGGAAGCTAGGATGAAGTAGGATGAAGCCACAGGGCAGGTTCGTGACTAAACAGCGAGCCTCAGGATGAACTCAGGAAGTGTAGGCGTGATCCAGCTAGAGCTTAGGATGAAGCCTAGGGCGCAGCTCCCTTGAAGCTAGGAAGCCAAGGGTGAAGCTTAGGAAGCCTGGTGACGAGCTCACAGAATTAGCCTGAGACTCCAGTGGAAGCTCAGACTTGCTTCAGGAAGCAGCCCAGACCAGCTTCAGGAAGCTCAGGATGAAACAGGATTAAGTCAGGGCGAAGCTCCTGAAGCAGCTGGTGAAGCTCAGGCAGTCCTGGGCGAGCCTGATGATAGCCAGGGGCAGCTCAGGACTCAGCTCAGACTTGCGCTAGGATGACAGCCCAGGATGAATTAGGGCGCACTCAGCAGCTAGATGAAGCTCAGGCTTAGGATGAAGCTAGGTAGCCATAGATGAAGCTAGGGGTAGCTAGGTGAAGCTAGGTGAAGCTAGGGTGAAGCTAGGATGAAGCTAGGTGAAGCTAGGGTGAAGTTTAGTGAAGCATAGATGGCTAGTGGCTTGGTGAGTAGATGAAGCTAAAGGGTGGAGCTAGATGAAGCTAGGTGAGCCTAGGATGAGTGAATAATGTACGACACTTGTTGTCTCTGCACGTGTGACAGATAACCACATTTGTCGCCATTTGTAGCCTTTCACTGTGATATATACAGGGTGTTTCCTTTCAGTGTCTTTTAGCTGATCGTGTCTGCATCATTTATCCTGAACTTGATGCATCACACCACATGCAACTCATATGATGCTTGTTCAGTAAGTTAAACCGTTTACTCTTGGAGGTCCACAATGCCTTTTTGTCATTTTGCTCTGAAATCAGCTGCTTTAGACACATGAATACTTTGATCACCACCAACTATTGCTGGAAGTATTAGGCAGTAGTTAAAACATAATTAAACTATTGTGATTTTAAGATATCTTTGAGTTATTAATATGGAAATCACCACACCTGTAGATATTTTACCTACTTTACCTGAAGTCTTTCGGATCTTCCAAGAACGAGTCTATGAATTAACTTATTGCTAACAATGCTTGTTAGTAGATTAATCATTGTAAAAAGTAATCCATTCATAAGCATTTGAAAATGAAACCTATTCGTTGGACTAATACCTGGAAAATTATTTGTGTTAACACAAATCCAACTATATTTTGATAATAGACTAAATCATACAATTTAGTGCAAGGTTAAAAGAAAAAAGTACTTAAAAATTACTTCTAAATGCACAAGTTCTGCAAGAGTCTATAAGTTAAAGAAAACTCGTAAGGTAAATTTATTAAAGTTTGCGCTACTTAGAGAAGTGGTAAAGTATCAAAACTTTACACAGGTTGGAAATTCTCCAAACATTTATGGGCATTGAAAGTTGAACCAATGGCAGTTCCATTTACATGTATTTTTACTGATAGTGTCTAGAAAGTATTCTAATAGCAGACAACACAGCCTACTCGTATTACTGAGGTACATAAAGAAAATGTAACTTTTTATCTTAACCCATTCTTTTAGTGTGGTTTAGAGTAGATTAAGCTGTAACTATTATGTTGTTGTTAGTACCCTTTACGCTGTGTAATAATGTTTCGGATAATATAGTCTTTGAGAGTATAGTTTACGGAACTCTTGAATGCTGACCTCGCTTTTGCGATTTGTTATTCTTATACGATACGCTCATAGTCTCGCTTCGGCTTCAGACTTACGTGATTTTTACTATAAGTTTTAATACATAGGTAAAACGTATTTACTACTTATTAATTATATTATCAATTATACGAATAGCAGGGCTTAATAGCTTGGTTATTAGTTATACAAGCAGGCTGAATAAAGTTAAATACATGGAATAGTAAACATTGTAAGGGTAATAGAGTATGTAAAACATGTTTACCAGGGCAATTAATTCAGCCGCAACACCAATCTAATGTCGTGATTTTATTTGAACTATTTATACTTAACTGACGTGACGATTCTAACCAAAATCAACTTTGGAAAAAATGCAGAATCTGAAAACATATTTAGACGAAGAGACACTTTACAGACTTCTTTGTGTAAGAACACAAAAGATGTTTATCTTATAATCGATCTGTTGGCTCACTTACAAGGTTTACTTGGAAACAACTTCTGGAATCTTAGAAGAAAGTTTAAATCAGATTAAACATTCCAATGCTTCCACCTCTTCTCTACGTTTATGAGTCTCACTCTATTCAAAGTAAGACAGCTTTTACTGAATAAAAGTAACTTGTAGTTGCAAGAAGATGTAACTAATATTAAAACCTAGTAGTTTTGTTAATTATACTTAAAACGTCATTTTAAAGCACAAAACGTTAATGCAAATTTAAGTACACACTATCTAAATATGTACCGTACATAGGTTAATACACTCCTAATCATCTCTCTTTATTGGCGATACGACTTTCAAATCAATGTAGACAAGACACAGGGGAAAAATAGAGGGCTTCTTTTCATATCAGCTTGTTTTAGCCAAACAAACCTTGTTTCCTCTCACAGTTTAACACGGAAATCTACAGAGCATTTTAAAACACTCGTAGGTTTTTACTTGGCTAAATAATCATAAGTACTGCTTATTTCTTACCTGAGATGTATGAATTGCATGTCTAGAAAAATACTAAATAGTTATGCTTTAAAGATTCTGTAAAAGGCCTCCTTGAAAAACATTTTATGGATTAGCCGTACAAAACATAATTTTAACCTAGATTGTGCTTTAGCATCAAACATTCCATTTGATTTTAAGGCTTTATCTAAATTGTTAGAGTGACGTTTACATCTGTAATTTTAGAGATGATGTTATAAAAGACTAACTGTGTTGAAAGTGATACTGCAAGGTTTATGACAGTTTGTGTCTGACAGTTCAGCCCTCCTCCTCACTTATTGACTAAGATCTTGTCTTACAAGCAACTTTGTCGTTCTTTCTTGACTTGTGTAAAGGTTTTGCTAGCAGCAGTTAGCTACAGAAGTAGCTGTGTTGAAGGTGATACTGCAAGGTTTATGACAGTTTGTGTCTGACAGTTCAGCCCTCCCTCCTTTATTGCTAAGATCTTGTCTTACAAGCAACTTTGTCGTTCTTACTTGACTTGTGTAAAGGTTTTCTAGCAGCAGTTAGCTACAGAAGTATGTGTTGAAGATGATACTCAAGGTTTATGACAGTTTGTGTCTGAAAGTTCAGCCCTCCTCCCACTTATTGGCTAAGATCTTGTCTCTACAAGCAACTTTGTCGTTCTTACTTGACTTGTGTAGGTTTTGTTGTAGCAGTTAGCTACAGAAGGCCTGTCGAAGATGATACTGCAAGGTTTATAACAGTTTGGTCTGACAGTTCAGCCCTCCTCCTACTTATTGGCTAAGTCTCCTTCTTCAAGCAACTTTGTCAGGTCTTTTACTTGACTTGTGTAAAGGTTTTGCTAGCAGCAGTTAGCTACAGAAGTAGCTGTGTTGAAGGTGATACTGCAAGGTTTATAACAGTTTGTAGTTTCTGACAGTTCAGCCCTCCTCCTCACTTATTGGCTAAGATCTTGTCTTACAAGCAACTTGTCATCTTACTTGACTTGTGTAAAGGTTTTGCTGGCAGAAAGAAGTAGCTGTGCTGGAGGTGATACTGCAAGGTTTATGACAGTTTGGTTTGACAGTTCAGCCCTCCTCCTCACTTATTGGCTAAGATCTTGTCTTACAAGCAACTCTGTCTGTTCTTACTTGACTTGTGTAAAGGTTTTGTTTGCAGTTAGCTACAGAAGTAGCTGTGCTGAGGTGATACTGCAAGGTTTATGACAGTTTGTGTCTGACAGTTCAGCCTCTCCCCTCACTTATTGCTAAGAGTTTACAAGCAACTCTGTTTCTTACTTGACTTGTGTAAAGGTTTTATCAGCAGTTAGCTACAGAAGTAGCTGTGTTGAGGTGATACTGCAAGGTTTATGACAGTTTGTGTCTGACAGTTCAGCCCTCCTCCTCACTTATTGGCTAAGATCTTGTCTTACAAGCAACTTGTCGTTCTTACTTGACTTGTGTAAAGGTTTTGCTAGCAGCAGTTAGCTACAGAAGTAGCTGTGTTGAAGGTGATACTGCAAGGTTTATGACAGTTTGTGTCTGACAGTTCAGCCCTCCTCCTCACTTATTGGCTAAGATCTTGTCTTGCAAGCAACTTTGTCGTTCTTACTTGACTTGTGTAAAGGTTTTGCTAGCAGCAGTTAGCTACAGAAGTAGCTGTGTTGAGGTGATACTGCAAGGTTTATGACAGTTTGTGTCTGACAGTTCAGCCCTCCTCCTCACTTATTGGCTAAGATCTTGTCTTACAAGCAACTCTGTTTCTTACTTGACTTGTGTAGGTTTTGCTTTTAGCAGCAGTTAGCTACAAGTAGCTGTGCTGAAGATGATACTGCAAGGTTTATAACAGTTTGTGTCTGACAGTTCAGCCCTCCTCCTCACTTATTGGCTTAAGTTCTACAAGCAACTTTTCGTTCTTACTTGACTTGTGTAAAGGTTTTGCTAGCAGCAGTTAGCTACAGAGATGCTTGCTGAAGATGATATTATTCAGTCTGGACAGTTCAGCCCTCCCTCACTTATAGGGCTAAGATCTGTCTTATGCTGCAACTTTGTCTTCCCTACCTACTTGTGTAAAGGTTTTGCTAGCAGCAGTTAGCTACAGAAGTAGCTGTGCTGAGGTGATACTGCAAGGTTTATGACAGTTTGTGGTCTGAGACAGCCCTCCTCCTCACTTATTGGCTAAGATCTTGTCTTACAAGAAACTTTGTCGTTCTTACTTGACTTGTGTAAAGGTTTTGCTATAGCAGTTAGCTACAGAAGTAGCTGTGATGAAAATGATACTGCAATTATGACACAGTGTCTGATGTTCAGTCCCTCACCTATTGGCTAAGTCTTGTCTTACAAGCAACCTTGTCATCTTACGACTTGGTAGTTTTGCTAGCAGCAGTTAGCTGCCAGAAATAGCTGTGTTGAGGTGATACTGCAAGGTTTATGACAGTTAGGTCTGACAGTTGTCCTCCTCACTTATTGGCTGAGTTTGTCTTGCAAGCAACTCTGTCGTTCTTACTTGACTTGTGTGTTTGTAGCAGCAGTAAGCTTGAAGTAGCTGTGTTGAAGATGATACTGCAAGGTTTATGACAGTTTGTTTCCGACAGTTTAAGCCCCCACTTTTCACTTATTGGCAAGTTCTTGTCTGCATGCATCTTTGTCGTTCTTACTTGACTTGTGTAAAGGTTTTGTCTCAGAAGTAGCTATGTTGAAGGTGATACTGCAAGGTTTTTGACAGTTTGTTGTTGACAGTACAGCCGTCCTCCTTACTTATTGGCTAAGTTCTTGTCTTACAAGGAACTTTGTCGTTCTTATTTGACTTGCATAAAGGTTCTGCCATCGGCAGTTATATATAGAAATAAAACTGTATATTTTGCTGATGACACGTTTAAACATTAATAACTTATGATTACGTTTACGCTTTTGCAAGTTACTATGAGGGAGATACAATATGCTATGACAACAAAGTTCCAACTTGATCAAAGGTTTTGGTTAAATCACGTTTCCGAGAATTAACGATAATCGTTGAGGCTAAAGCAGGAACATACGTAATTAGTTGTTGCTTTGACATCACACGCACATTTGCTTTGTGTAGACAGGGACGTTTGTTTACCTACGCCTTTGCTTTAACAGACTGGAACATGTCAATACAGACTCTTATTAGAGTCGAGTTTCATGGTACAAAACTAATACTCCTATTTAGTTTGTAACAACGCTAAATAGCTGTTTTGTTACTAAAGAAATTTTAAGACGAAAAGATTTTGAAGTCAAAAATGTCCCAGTTTGTTTCAAACGTTTTCGTCTTCAAATGTTTTAGTAGTACACTTATTAATAAATAAAGTGGTAATGCATACTTGCAATTCTTAGACAATCCTCTTGCAATCCACTAGCAGTCCTAGTGGCGTTTATGATGATAATTTCGCTACTTTAGAAAATTATGCAACTAGATGTTTGTTTAAAAAGGTTTTAATCATAGGTGATTTTAATTTACCAGAAATTAATGGAATTAATTATAATATGCTTACAGTAAAGTTCAGTCGTCAAAAGTATGTATAATGTTATGACAGTACACATACTTGACTGTATGTGAGGAGTTGGGCCCATTGTTATTTTTAATTTTTATAAATGATCTCCCTGATTTACTGGTCAACTCTAAGTGTATTTTATATGCAGATGATTTGAAATTTTATAGGGAAATTCATACTGTTAATGACTGTCAATTATTGCAATCGTCCCTGGATACTCTGTATATTTGGTGCACTGAAAATACATTGCAGTTAAATATAAGTAAATGTTTTGTTGTTTCCTATTCCAGACAAAAAGAATCAACCATCACTTGTATACAGTTAGAGGAACCTTGCTGCAAACAGTGAATCATATCAAAGATTTAGGAGTCACTTTTGATTCGTCTTTCAAATTTGACAACCACTTAAGTTGTTTAATAAATAAAGCATACAAACTGTTAGGTTTTATCATTAGAAATACAAGATTCTTTTCTTCTATTGAAGCTATTAAACTATTGTATTTTTCGTTTGTTAGAAGTAAGTTAGAATATTGCTCTATAGTATGGGATCCGTATACAATGATAAATATATCAGCAATAGAACTGGTTCAAAATAAATTTTTGAGATATTTGTATTTTAAAAGATTTAATGTTATGTGTGATCGTGATTTTTCTACTACTGTACTAAGATATTTATTTAATTTGGAGTCTCTTTCAGTCAGAAGACATAAAACAGCTGTTCTTTTTGTACAAAATATTACACAGCTCAATCGATAGTAGTTTTTTGTTAAGTAAAATTAAACTATTTGTACCTAGAAATAACTTGAGCCCAACCTTGTGTTTTTTGTTCCTCGATGTAGCACTGCGCATTATTTTAACTTTTCGTTTTTTAAGGCATTAAGAACTTTAAACCCCCTACCTACTCTGAATGTCTAATCTACTTGTTTTTGTTGTATAAAAATGTTTTCATTGTACTGTATAAACTAATGAATATCTGCATTTTGTTATGTCAAAATAGCTTGTAAGGTGAAAACTGTAGCTATTGTATAAATGAATCAAATAAATAAATAGAATAAAAAATAAAATATTGTTGAAATCATATTTTATGCAAGCCACGAATAATACTGATTTAAATATGCTGTATAGTTTTTAAGGATTAAAAGCTAAAGTGAACATTTGGATATTACCATGCATGACTTGTTAACGACTGAATATTTTATGGTGTTACTGAATACCTAAAATCTAAAACTTCGTATCTATACTTCAACAGTTTTCTTTGTTAAACTAAAACAAGCCAAATATAAGTTATATGTTGAGTTTATACAACACATTAGTTATGTAGTTGTGTTTTTATTTAATATAAAATTTATACTTGAATTTGCTAAATTTTATAAATGCTAAAAGCAAAGACCATAAACACTGTAACATCTAACACATCGGTTTGGTAGAGATAGGCAAACTGGTGGTACAGTTCCTTAAGTGATGACATTGAATTAACTGATAATAAAATAACAAAGGAACTTCCATCAGAGGGGTTTCAGACTAAATTAAATAAACAGTAAATTTACTTATATTGTTGAAGAACAGATGTTTTAAATTGTTGTTATAGGGTTTTAAAGTTGTAGTAAGTGCTTTATTTACTAAACACGTTACTTCTTTATATAAATTGCGTTTTAGAATGATAATAGAAATATGTCTAGATAAGAGAACGAACAAATAACCACGACGATCCATCGATTAAGTTCCCTTAAATTCAATTGAGATCATTTTTGAATTTACCTTGTAAGATTGCTGAATTGAATGACGTTTAAACCTGAGTATGACACACACACAAACACAGAACAGAACTGTTTGAAGCTCGCGTATGAGTATGACTTGCACTAGTTTAGAGAGCAATTCTCAATTCAAATATTTGATATGAAACATCGCTGCAACTTGAATCAGACTTATTTAAATACCTTTACTCAGTGTGTTTCAAGTATTTATCTTTTCATTCATGTTTACTATTCATGTTGTACATGCCTGTGTGAGACACTATATGAGACACATTATAAATTTTTGTGAACTTCCACTATGTTGGTCTTTATAGAATGCAACAAAGTACAGTTAACCCGATTCTAAATTTGAGGTCATAAAGATATGCGTTCGAAATATGGGGTTTTCCAGGATAGCGTTTGATGTTGTTAGCTTTTTTGTCACGTTCTCTAATGTAAGATACATTAGAGAACGTGACAGAAAAGCTGTCCCATCAACATACTCGTATACACCCAACAGTACAATACAATTGTACTGTTTGGACTAATTTGATTTAAAATGTTTTATTACGGATACAATACTGGAATACATTAAGGTATAACTTGTCTTAAACTCTAGATATTAAATGCTTTTATTTTCGTTGTCTAAGATCATAAGGAGTTTTCATAAAATCCGCATCTCCTCCAACATTCCTAATTTGTACAATGTAGAAATGAGTGAGTTTATATTATTTCAAGGAAAACAGTTTTTATTGACATTTTGGATACATTTTATGAATATTGCATGGAATTATAAGTTATGGAAATTATCAAATTCCAAGCAGCAATAACAAGTTTTGTTATACATGTAAACGAAACAACAAACATAATACATCTAGTAGAACTCCTTATTGGATTTTTAATTTTAAATTCGAAAGAAACACAAATAATATTAATGTTGGTGTTAGTTAAATGTTTGTTTATGATTTTAAAAATGTATTTATTTTATTTATTTATTTAATATTTGTAGCCGTTAGCACTAATAGTGTATATACTTAACAAAGAAAGGATACAATAAAACATCATGGCTCTGTGGTTTAGTGCATGCTTCGCACCAAATCAGCCCGGGTTCGATTCCCGGGCGCGGTGATAACTTTTCACGATGGCCAATGCCCATGGTTCGGAAGTCACGTTAAGCAGTTGGTCCATTCCAATTTTCCGTTGGGCTATTTATTAATGACCCAATCTGGGGAACAGCTGGCCCTAGTTTGTAACAAGACTATACCTCATCATCCATCAAAACACTCAACACACTCACCATCATTCATATTCACCTTAAAATACCGTCTTGGAGTGGTCGGTGTCTCAAAACAAAGTATCAAAGTAAAGTATCATACAATATAAATACAAATTCACTGAATAATTTAAGTACCTATCTTCTTCTTCTTCCAGGAAGTTCTTGATGCTGAAATATGATTTGTGTGCTGAAAATGTTTTGAATATACGTTAGAATTTGATAAATGCTTTATTAAACAACTGTTATAGTGTAAAACACAAGCTTTATATGTTACCGTGTGAACCAGTTATTATAGGAAAATGCTTAATGTAGTTGCTGATGGTACCAGAACTCATTTAATTATTTTCCTACGTATTGGTTCACACGGGATTGTTTATGTGTTTTGTATTAAAAGGTAGAGGTTACAGATATTGTATAGCTTAAAACACACATCATAGAGTCTGCTCGTCATCAAAGTGAAGTCTAAGCCTCTGCGTGGTTTAGCCGATATTGTCGGCAGAACTTCATCAAAGTTAGCAAACTGAAAACTGACAGAGACAATCAGTTCTCAGAGTCAGAGCAACATGATTGATCTCTTGCAATATTGGATTTATTCTAGATACGTGTAGATTGTACTTACACGCTTAGTGGTTTAACCTTTGCTATATTTCACACTCTGTATACAAGATGAGTTTTAAGTGCCCCCACCCCACCTTGACTGGGACTCGTGGCGTTGTCCTGTAATCCAGCTTCATGGAGATCAGGTTTTGAGGATGATATAGGTCTGAAGCTGCTCAGATAGTCTCAGTGATCATCTGATGACCCGCATCAACTCCCACCATCGTTTAGCCATACCAGACCATCACCTGCGTGGTTCGGAAGTCACGTTAGGCCGTTGGTCCTTGTATTTCCATTGGTCATTAGGCTATTGATTAATGACCCATTCTAAGGAAGAGTCGGTTGTAGTTTGTAACAAGACTATACACCTCATAACTCATTACTACCACTCATCACACTCATCCTTCACCACATATTTGCCTTAAAATACCCTCATGAGAGTGGTCGGCATCTCAAAAGTGATTTAGGGATAACTTTAAAAAAGGAAATGTTTTTTAAAACCCTTTAGGGAATGTTTTTATAGGATTTTGAAAACTGTTTTGACGTTCTCTGCATCACCCCCCTCCCTACCCAAAACTTCGAATTGGGAGGCCCCCAAATTTATAAAATACAACCTCCCTCTTGTGGAATCTAAAAAAGTGAATGTCAAAACACATATGATACCTTACCTTTTGATTTGTTTTGTTACCTTACATTACAAAGTTTAAGAGCATTGACAAACAAATGCTGCTGAAACAAGCAGTATTAAAGACAAACACAAAGTTCTGAACGGTCCAAAAGATTCAGTTAAATCAAATATCTTCGCTCGCTTAATAACCAGTATAATTACATCCCAATAGCTTCTCCTTCTTTCAATTTTACGTCCATAACAATTAATTTGTTATTCAGTCAGGAGTTAGACGGCGTTGTGTTACAAAACCACGTCGCGGCTGTTGGGAGGTGTTGTGTAATATGTTGTTAGAGACCCTCACAATCCTGGATTTAACAGATCCTACAGCTTCATCTATCCAATCATCTGCGTACCTCACGGCTTTTCACACACTTAACCACTTTACTTGCAACAATGTATTCACTGTAACCTTTTACGGCTAGCTTTTAAAACTTTGTCTTTAGAGTAAGAACATATTATGAATTTTTATTTCAATTTGGCTCTTGATTTAATATATCTTTCCTTTTTTTAATTACAGAACAACTAAAGTAATCATTATAAAACCACTTTTGACGTATCATATCAACATGAGTAATTATTGTAGACATACTCGTAAAACACGGTTCGTACTCTATCTATTAAAGAAATATACTTGAAAACTGTATGCTCTTTTCAAGAATAATATAATTAATGCTCATTGACAATGTAGATTTTACAGCTTTTTGGAAAAAGAAAGAATGGGAAATGTTACATACAAAAGAAAAAGACAAAATACAAATTGTTAATGCTAGTTTACACATTTTTAAAGTTACACATAAGATATATTCGGAGAAGAAATGGAGAGAGTTCTCGTCAAATGGTGGCGATATTTCTAAAACAGATCTTACCACTACTCACAAAGACCGCGTATATTCCATGAATACGGCGATATATTCATGAATGTATAAACTATTCTACTCGCCTACGCTATGATCATCTCAAAAATAGCTCTAAAACCAAATGTGAAAGTTTACGAATATAACATTTTGTACAAGTAACACACTTCTTCCTCGCTAAACTTCTTTTAAAGGTAGAGGTAAAGTTTGTCTTGTTTACTACAAAGTCCTCTCTACCACTCAATCTCGGTCTTTACCTAGCGTCACAGTAGAGTCACATTAAAATTGTGGGAATCGAACCCGCACCACCGGAGTGATGAGCTCCGGAGTCACGCGCGAAACCATTCTGCCACGGATCCGCTAATTTTTAGCTGTTTTGTCTTTTTCCAGTAGTTCTCCTTCCTTAAGGATGCTAATTTAATAGTTTAGCCAGCAGTGATTGTATTTGTATTAAAGGGTTTGAGAACCACCATCCTAGACTCCAGACACCTGAGGGTTATGAGGTCACTGGAGGCAGACTAAGGTAATGACGTCGTTACATGTACAGAGAGCACAAACAATGACGTCATCAGGTTGAATTCAGCGGTTTAATGTTATTAGCAATACATGGTGTCTACACCTTCTGATAATATTTTTAGGCGTTTTCTTGGTGTGAAAGCAGGGATTTAAAGTGTATAATTTATAATCTCCAAATAATTCTCTCTTTTTTTGCTGTGTTTTTTAGAAGAATGCTTATATTTAGCGGACCCGTGGCGGGTTGAATCGTGTGTGACTCCGGAGCTCATCACTCCTTTGGCGCGAGTTCGATCCCCGCAGTCACCACTTTCTAAAAGATTATACACCATACAGTCTTCGAATTTTGGAACGAAAGCAAGAATCAGTTGTGTTAATGAATTTGACGACAGATTTGCATCTTTTGAAAGGTATGTCATTGTTCTCAGGACGATAGAATAAATATTCATTGAACGATTGAACTTGCTTGAAAAAATACCCATTCGTAGTTTGAAGGAAATCGTAGTTTTTGACAAAGCTAACCAATAAAACAAATGAAACCATTGAATCTGAATAAGCCAAGCGGAAAACCAATAAAGAAGTGGAAAACAATAACAGTTTCCGACCAGACAAAATATTGGCCGGATAAATGGTTATTGTTTTTCCGCTTTAGAAGGTGTCCCTCAGGGGAGCTTACGTTTATTTATTTATGTTTTTACCCCATTGAACTTGAAGTGTTTTTATTTTTAGAACACTTTATTTGTTTACACAAGTAATCATTGCATTAAGCGGCATAGTTTTATCTAAGGTAGTTCAGCTGTTTTTAACTAAATGTGTCCTTTTAGGAGACAACTTTTAAATCAACCTTAGATTTTTGAAATGTGAGTATGAACTTCAAACATGATTTTCAGCAGAAAATAGTGTTTTTTAGAAATCCTTATCGTGATTATTTCATTATACAGGAATTTGCGAATCCCTGTACTCAGCTAAAAATTGCAACTAGCGGAAGTGTAACATATGAATGTCTTTATCTTTAGCCAACGTTTCTCTTAAATCAGTCATTTCTTCACGTATCTTAAACATTTTAATTAAAGATGTAGAAGAGCAAACTGTACGGAATTCCAATTTCAGATTGTCCATTACACAGACCGGGAAACATTCAGTATAAGAACCACGACTAGCCATAGAAAGACAAGACACAGTAATAAAGCTAGTAAGAATATTGTTATTTCATAGCCGCGAAAACTATCATTTCAGTTGTAACATCAGTCATATAGACCGTGAGACATTATAACTAGAAGCCACGGACTCTAGTTTAAAGTATTTTATCGAATTTTCCTTTTAAACAAAATGAGATATTCATGCCGTCAGCATGGTAAGACCCAGACCCGGGACCATGAAATGTGCACCAATCCTAACCCCCAGAACACGTTTCGAGCATTAAAAAATGTATATATTTATGTGTTTATGCTCGTACTGTCTACAGGTCGCACTTTTTGTCCGATTTTCCTGAAATTTGATACAAATGTTCCTTTTATAAATTCTCGGTCAAGTTTGTTATCCAGAAAAATCAAGCTACCGGAAGTACCGTTTTCGGGGAAGGGGAGTTTTCACCAAAAAAGGGGTTATAATGATCTTAAAACAGTAAATTTCGTCCGATGAATAAGTATGCATTTTGTTGTTATACATCAATACACTAAAAATTAGGCCAAAAGAGTGGGTTTTCGCCGTAACAGCAGAATAAGAGGTCCGATTTTATTAAAATTTAAAATTAGATTTTCTTTCATGATATGTAGTATAACCTCCAATAAAAAACCCGTAATGCTCGTGATTATACAAGAGGCCAAGCTGAGGCCGAAGGCCGAATGCTGAGGCGTCAACAGCCTCGTTACGCCCGTGATCATGAGCCAAGGAAATTGATTCACTCATGCCAGCGGCGCTTTAGCGCTAAGCTGCGTGTCGGCCTGGTTAAAACTTGCGCATGAGTCTAAACACAATGTTTTGTATTTTGTGCAACCACAACGTTGGCAACCCTGGGTTTTCTACTTGTACGTTGTACAGATGCTGGATTCATGACATTGCATATTAATCTCCTCATCTCATCCACATTAGCATAGCACCGGTTATCTAAAGCAGTGGTTTTTTAAATACGTGCTCAAACCTAAGTAGCTTTATCTGGACTTGAAGTAAATTAGCATAAAGTAAATAGTAAATAATTATCTTTTAACATGAACCTAGTCCGGGTGGTCAGTACAAAAAAAACTGTCCTTTTGATAACACAATCCCGCTTTCAGAAATAAATAAAAATAAACCGTTCTAGGTGTGGAGACATTTTATATTCTTTGTAAGTGACAAAAAATATACAGAGGTTTTAACTGGGACTCGTGGCGTGGTCCTGTAATCCAGCTTCATGGAGGTCAGGTTTTGAGGATGATATAGGTCTAAAGCGGCTCAGATAGTCTCAGTGATCATCTGATGATACCCGCATCAACTCCCACCATCGTTTAGACATATCAGACCATCACCTGCGTGGTTCGGAAGTCACGTTAAGCCGTTGGTCCTTGTATTTCCATTGGTCATTGGGCTATTAATTAATGACCCATTATAAGGAAGAGTCGGCCTTAGTTTGTAACAAGACTACACCGCATAACTCATTACTACCACTCATCACACTCATCCTTCACCACATATTTGCCTTAAAATACCCTCATGAGAGTGGTCGGCATCTCAAATAGTGATTTAGTGATAGCTATACAACTCAGTTCTTGTTGGGAAGATTAAATGCTGTTTTTCGTTCGTTTTGTTGTCTCTCTTCTACGGCGATAGAAATCAAACGGTTTCCTATACATTTCACTAGTAAATAGGTGTATTTTAACCAGGTGGGCTAACTTAAGTTCACTCCAAACTGAAAACCGAACAGAACAGTGTTTTGGTAGTTAGTGCGACCCAGCATTATTTGAGTGAACCTACTGTATTTGTAGTCCAAACTTGTGTAGCAACATAGTTATGCTAGAGTTTCAAAAATCTCATTTATGAAGCATTTCTCATTAATTGAACTCAATTTCATTTTCGTGACTCAAAAATCTTAGTTTTCTGACTTGTATGAAATAAAATATGGATGCATATGTTTGAATAATCTCTCTTTACCTTTACAAGAAAGTTGTACCTGTGGTAGGGAGGAGAGGAAGGTACTCTAGGGACATATAAACTCTCGCAGTTGGATGCCCTGTCAAATTCCCAGCTGCTAGCTTTTCTTATACTTTATTCATAACTAAACAGAAAATATAATAATATTTTAATGTGCTTTCTTTACATAGGCGAAGACGGTTCGATTAAATTAAAACTTTTAATATGTACGCTATGATGATTAAGTTTGAATAGTGTGGCAGTAAAAATATTTGATGCAAACGGTTTAATCAATTTAGCGTATAAGTGTTTTCAAAAAGTGGTTTAATGGTCTAAGAACAGTAAATTTCATCCGATTTTTATGACATTTGAAATATACATGTATTTTCGTAGTGCACATCAATGTTTCAACAATTATGAAAATACAAAGTGTTTTTAGGATATTCTTGTGAAACTTGGTATAAATCTTAATTGTTTGCCTAATAATATTTTCCAAAAATATTTTTTCTTAATTTATGAAGTTTCAAAATGGCAGCCATTTGAAAGTAAAATTCCAATTTGATTCCACATGACTTTGAAATTGTTATATGACCGCCTATTAAAATTTGATAGTTTAGATAAACACATTTTTGGAAAACGTTATTAGGTAAACAATTAAGGTTTATACCAAGTTTCTCACAAAAATATCTCAAAAAGCTTTTGAATTATAATTATTTTCAAAAATTTACAAAATGGCGGATTACGGCTAAATTAAGCTAAAAAAATGTTACTGGACGTTTTCGACTTACTATTGTATGTAGAATCCGGTTCCGCATAGCGCGCTACACATTTTTGTGACACTCTGTATATAAAAGCTCGTTAAACTTGCAGATATTGTTCCGAACTGGACAGTGATAACGCTGTTTTGCATGACGTCACAAACAATATCTCGTCTGACATTTGATCAGCTGACAGTGATATCTGGTCAGTATTTATGAGATACGTTATTGCTCCTCACTCGTGTATGATTTGTACCTGACGTGCTATTGTCAATAGCTTTGCATCACATACACACCGTAATGCGTAAAACAAGGTAAAGTTTGTCTTGTTCAACAAGGTGAAGTTAGGACTACAACCACAAACTTAAGTGGTGACTGCGGGGATCGAACCCGCGCCAGCGGAGGGATAAACTCCGGGGGTTGCGCACGATTCCAACCCGCCACGGGTCATGCGTACAGCTTTTTTAACGCGATTTTGCTTTTTAGCAGACACAAGAAAACTTAAATAATAATAATTTGTGAAAAGTCAAGCATACTTAGTGGGCTGGGGGTTGAGATAACAATTCGGAAGCTTTGGAAGTTAGATTTGGAGGAATCTGAAATAAATTTATGTCAGTCCTCCAACTCCTGTGCAGTTCTTTAAATTTTGAACCTTAAAACTTACCCTAATATATCAAAACTAATATACTTCAACACCAGGGCCAAAACTATGTTGAAGCCCCTGTACTCCATTGAATGATAATCCTATTGAAGAAGTAGATTATTTGTACTTCCTGGGAATCCATGTGGACCAAAAGTACGTGAGATGTTTAATTTGACCAGTCTGCAGAAAGGTTTTGAGTAGTTCTTACCTACCATGAATTATAACTAGTCAGTGGCCTTAAGATGTTTTTAAAATGGCTACTCAAATAATGGCCATCTTCATTTAAAGCATAATTATGCGGAATCTGCGCAAAATACAGAAATACAAAAGTCGATCAACTACAGTATGTATTTTACAAAATACGCCGTTAGAATTCTGAAACAAAGAGACTTAACACTCAGAGAACCTGAAATACAGAACAATGTTCATTTTCACAGTAAAAAGCTCTCACGTTCCACCTCTTTATGTTAAATAAAAACTATACTTTTCACCTTGACCAAAATGTATAGTTTGATCTAAGGTGATGACATTCATAGCTAAGATACCCGATCTGTATACATAACTATAGTGGAAAGATTGTTAGAACTGTTTATACTTGTACTGATTTCAATTACTTTATACATACTTAACTAAACACCTTCAAACCCAATATTGTCATTCATTATATGAAAGCCAAGTAATATGTTTTAAATTGACTAAGCACTAACTTGGATGGTTTCGTCGTAGGTGTAAGTGTGGAAGAGGACGTTTAAAAGAATTGAAGAAACGATATGACAATACTGTGAGAAATGGGAAGGATTTCCAACGTCAGGCTCTTCAATCTCTTTGACAGCTTTTCCATTATTGATACGTGTTAAAACTGTACTCTAAAACCGAATTGTAAATGCAGGTGTTTTGTTCCTAGCATGAAGTGAATGTATTGTTCTAATTACGAAAGGCCGTTTTATTTTAAGACAACATCAGGTTGTATAGAAGGATCTAAAAAATTGTGTTTCTAAACAATCCACAAACTACCACTAGTTTTGCACAACAAATAACCCACCATACATACTACACAACTACACATACTATTCTTTGTTTTAAGTTTGTTGTTGACGATGGGAGAATTTCAGAGTTTAAACTATTATTGCGGACATTTCACTACTAAATCACTAAATCACTTTTTAAGATGCCGACCACTCATGAGGGTATTTTAAGGTAAATATGTGGTGAAGTATGAGTGTGATGAGTGATAGTAATGAGTTATGAGGTGTAGTCTTGTTACAAACTAAGGCCGACTCTTCCTTATAGAATGGGTCATTAATTAATAGCCCAATGACCAATGGAAATACAAGGACCAACGGCTTAACGTGACTTCCGAACCACGCAGGTGATGGTCTGATATGTCTAAACGATGGTGGGAGTTGATGCGGGTATCATCAGATGATCACTGAGACTATCTGAGCCGCTTTAGACCTATATCATCCTCAAAACCTGACCTCCATGAAGCTGGATTACAGGACTACGCCACGAGTCCCAGTGGTTAGACTAATTTTCATCGTTAGTGAGCAATATGATCACGATTTTTTGAAATCTGCAATCTAATCCCGTTTTCAGGTGAAAAACTGAAACATAAAACAGAACATTAGAAAACGAGCTAGCCTAAAGTAATTAACACAAGCTGACCAGTCAAAAACACACAACAACATGTAGCTGTTAAAGCCTGTTTTAGCCTGGAAAACAAAACCACAAGCATTAGACACACTAAAACCCTAGCTACAAGAAACAACCCAAAGAAACACGTCTACACTCATACTACACCCAACGTATTATAACCGAGACCACAATACCTGCAACCAACAATACCTTTTTATGACAATGTTGACAAAACTATTATTTCTATCATAGATTTCTCCATAATGAATGTGAATGTCATGTTTGACAGCTTTATTTAAGATTATTGATAAATAACGCGCAATACGTACAATCAATACTGTCTCAAGATAAGTTAGAAAATATAAAAAAGTGAGTATTATTTTTTTTTGGTAGGTAAATATAAATTGAAAGTTATATTAGCTATAATTATTATGAAGTGTCAACACAATCCATTGTGCAATGACCTCAATAAAATGTTTTAAATGTTTATATAATTAAATGAAGTTCCTATAATTTATTTTTATCTCTGATTCAAATTAACCATTGGGAATCAATTAAGTGCATTTGAAGAGGTATATATAGTGTTTTAAAACAGAAGTTTCTTTTTATTATGCTTAATCTTTATTGTAAAAACCAAATCAACAATGTATTTAATTAATCGAAAGCTCTTAGCTGGACTTGTATAATAGTTGCTTCATCTGTTCGAAATAAGCTTTTTTCTTGAATAATTTAACAGTTTTTTATTCAAGTGTTCTTCAAGAAATTACACCAACTCTAAATACAAAACAGCCAGAACAAAGCAGCCGCTAGTTCCCACAGTGGAATAACTGTAGATAATGGAACCATTGTTCTTGATAATTGCTACTGTGGCTTAGCACTGGTGACAATATGACAAATGATAACACGTAATTGGTAAATTATTTTTTGTTAACATTGTGTAAGCTAAAATATTTACAAATAGTGGCTTTTAGTATCAAGAAGGGCGACTACAGTTTCTAAAGTAAAATATTGTCTATGAAAAGGCGGTTAAAAAAAGTATAAGAACAGTGTGGCTAATCTTTTTCCCGTTATGGTAGCCAGTTTATGAACTCGAGAATGTATTTAGAAATCTGCATAGTCATTGATACACTATTCGAGAACATTAGTGACTGGGACTCGTGGCGTGGTCCTGTAATCCAGCTTCATGGAGGTCAGGTTTTGAGGATGATATAGGTCTAAAGCGGCTCAGATAGTCTCAGTGATCATCTGATGATACCCGCATCAACTCCCACCATCGTTTGACATATCAGACCATCACCTGCGGTTCGGAAGTCACGTTGCCGTTGGTCCTTGTATTTCCATTGGTCATTATTATCATTAATGACCCATTCTAAGGAAGAGTCGGCCTTAGTTTGTAACAAGACTACACCTCATAACTCATTACTACCACTCATCACACTCATACCTCACCACATATTTGCCTTAAAATACACTCATGAGTGGTCGGCATCTCAAATAGTGATTTATGCTTTTGTCGGTTTGGCTTTCCTGAAGGTGAATCATTAATTATTGTAGAGCATTACACTTAATTCTATAACAGAAATACAAAAGTAAACGAAACTGTATATGATAGTGCATTTATAAGTAGTTGGTGAACTTGGAATACTTGTAGACATGTTTTAGTCAAACAAGAATGTTTTATACAAACATTGCTTGTTGTGTTGTCAGTGTATGTGTTTACTAAAATAATCATGAAAATACACCGCATTGATTTTCACCAAACTTTATCAAAAATAATGCCATTTTCAATTAGGAAACAAGTATTATTTCATTTAACCTTAATTTCATGTTTAAAGTTTTCAAGTTGAATAACTCAAAAGTACTTGTACAACAAATGTATAATGACAATTACTTTTAGTGTATTTTTTTTTTCTTTAAAATGTACATTTAAAAAGTTGAATGAGAAATAACAAAGTTATTGAAATTCTGTCTTTATCAGTATGTCCCCATGTCCCTCCAGTCAGCTAAGAACCACAATGAATGACTACACTATTTTTGATTCAGGAGTTTGTTAAATCTTTGGACATTTCTACACCACAATTAGTTTCCGGTTATGCTCTGTGTCGAATCGTCAATTTGAATGTCTTGTAAGAACAAATAAATTACATTTTATTTCCTTGTTCTGAAGATAATGACGATTTTAAATAATAATATTGTTTTACTTATTCAACACTATTAAAATTTCTCACAAAATAGTAATAACTGTGTACAGAAAAATATTGTTTAAAAACCTTTCAAATTGTTAGGTTTTGGTTTTTGTATAGAGTATTCATAGTAACCGACATTAATAACTTAATTTAATTTTTAAGTTTGAACTAAGATTTTTAGCTAACTAAGTCAAAATTAACTTTTAATAAAGCATTAGTTTAATTTAACTTGTTGAAATTCCAATAAATAAAACAATTAAAAATACATTACATTTTAAACTTTGAATATTAATTTAAACAGGACTCAAAATGTAATTTATTTGCCTGTACAAAGCTTTATTCAAATTGACATTTTCCACGTACATAACCACTTATTCGATTGTAAATATTACGATTTTCAAACTTATCAAAAAATAATGTAGTCATTCCATTGTTGTTGCAATTATACAAACATCACATGGCCTAAGACAGAAACTACAATATTTGTAGGTTATTCAACTTTAAAGTTTGTACATTTAAGGAAATATATACACTAAAAATTAATTGTTCTTATACATTTGCTGTAAAGTACTTGTTGAGTTATTCAACTTTAAACCTAAACATTAAAGTTTGAAGTTAAATGAAAACTATTTCCTATCAGTAAAATAATTTTAGAATTTGGAACAAAGCTTGGTAAAATCAATCATTAGTATTTTCATACTATTTTATACACATCCGGTAACGAAGAGATGTTTACATGGTAAAATATTCTTGTTTTACCCAAGGAACATGTTACAAAGTATTAGAGTTACCGATGTATTTATAATATCGTATTTAATATTATAATAACCCAGTTATTATTAATTAAATAAGGAAATTTCAAATAATCTTTGTTAGTTGCCAAGACAAAGAGGCAGAGGATAAAGGAAGAGAAGTACCTTTGGGCTTTGTTCAGCAGAGGTTTTCTGTATGTTTTGTACATTTGAAAACACTTCAATCCCCGCAAGGTTCCCTGTTGTTGTCCTGTCCCACCCTTACAAAGAGAGTTCAGAAAGAAGCACCTAATCTCAAGCAATTCCGCAGCCACGGCTGTTTTGTCATTTCTCTACTCTATGCGATGTCATGGAATTAATTTATTTTCTTTGGTATAGAAAGCTTATCTTACTTGTGCTTACACGACAGCTTGTAAAATTAATGCACTTATAGAAAGCAGAACAAGTTTGTACAAAAATTAGGGTTTTACATAGGGTGTCCCATAAGTAAAGTGCCAGGCTCCCAAAGAAAAAGGTTATATGGGTCAAAATAAAGAGAAAATTAGGAATACAATTTTTTCCGAAAATGCTTAGTTAACCAGATATTTGTTATTTTATATATGTCACGAATTATTTATTATCTCCCACACTACTTATCGGATTTGACTCAAACTTAGGAAAAAATTACCAGCATGATCTAACATATGATTTCAAAACGGTGGCAATCTATGGTTTATAGGGCATTTTTGGAATTACACCTTAAATAGTGAATGAACGGTGAGTTTTACGATAAAATGTAAAGAATACCGTTTTGTAGCAAATTACTACCTATCTATTGACACCAAGGTCAAAAATCGATTCATAATCAACAAAGTTACAGTGGAAACCGTGGCAAACATCAAGATAATAAGGTGTCTGTTTTCATCCAGAGTTTCCCCTAAAGCTTCGTTGTTTCCTAATAGATTTTTATGACCTTGGTTTCAAGAGATAGGGTATAAAATTTACTCCAAAACGTTATTCTATAAATGTTATCGTTAAAATCACCGTTTATTCGCTTTTAAGGTGTAACGCCAAAAATGCCCTAAAATTACCATAAAATAGCCACCGTTTTAAACTGATAAGTTAGTTCTTCCCGGTATTTTTTCCATAAATTGTCTTACTTAGATACAAATGTATGTTAAGTTTGAGTCAAATCCGATAAATGGTGTGGGAGATAATAAATCATTAGTGAAAATATATACAATATCTGGTTAACTAAGCGTTTTCAGAAAAAATTGTATTCTTAATTTTCTCTTTATTTTGACCCATATAACCTTTTTCTAGAGTCTGGCACTTTATCTATGGAACACTCTGTATAGAACATTTTAATATTGCCATACATCAGTACTTTTTTAGTTTAGGTATATAATTTCTACTCTGTACGCTTCATGTTATTGTTGAAACCTGAAGCAAAAGTTAAATCATAGCTAACACGTAGTCACAAGAACTACAGTGAATCCGATTCAATTATTATTTCTATTTGTCAACAGAAATGATAAGCTCTAAGTCCTAAGAAAATACAGCGTGGAAGAAAGTTATAGCCTGTGACAACCCATAATTATTTTAGCATTTGGTTTGACCCTTTATGAGCCGTATTCTCTTAGAGCTTAAAATTCAACTGTAATATTGAAATGTGCAAATACAATAAGTTGTAACTGTTCGATTCAACGTTTTAATCTTTTGGTTCATACCAACATTAGTAGTTTGATACGTTGTTTAAGTAGTTTTACTCGAATTTCATAAGGTTCTGAAACATTCACATAAATATGAATTCATATCAGTTTCCAAAAATGTTGTTACTCAACTTGTACTTTTTCGTCATTCACAAACTCCAATTATTCTTCGTAAAAAGTTAACAATTTTTTAACATAGCAGCTCAGCCTAAGCACAGGCCTATTTCTTATTGTAATTAGTATAATATTATCTTATAAGTGTATAAATATATCTTAAATATAGTATCTAAAAGTATTATATTTATATACGAAGTTAGTTTTTCTTTTGTAAGTAAATTGTGCCACTTTATAATTGAAATATTTTAATTACTATCATATAGTTCTTCCGGTTCAAACCGCGTCCAAACTTCATAATTAGGTTGAGATATTTTGGCCTAGCTGTAGAGTAGTAGTGACTGAGATGACTGAAGATGGTAGTACACAGCGAGGCCAAAATATCTCAACCTAATTATGAAGTTTGGACGCGGTGTGAACTAGATTATAGTTGTGACACCGGCCGCGTAAGCCTAAGAGTTAATATATTTTCATTCACTCATTCATTCAGTATAATAGTATTCAAAACCAACAACCAGGACCGTACCTTTGTTTGCCGTGGCTCTCATTAAACTTTAGAACGTAGAGGTATTGTACCAAGCCCATGTTTTCAAAGCGTCTGACAGTGAGCTTTGATGTCTTGAGTTGAAGTGTCTTTAGATGTCTACCATTGTTCTCAGTTCTGGTTGTCTTGGAGTAACGGCCCTGCGTTATCAACCCTTCAAAGTAACTTTTCACAACTTTTTTTGATAAGAAGAGGTTATGTTGTAACTTGTCTAAAGTTGCAAAAAATGAAGTTGGCCCGGTAGTTTCAAGGATTAGATCGGTTTATTGACAAAAGGTCAACATGAAATAACCATATTGATATAGCTTGTAAGCAAATGACCTACAGGATTAACTTACTGCAAAACTGTCTTTTTGTCATTCTGATCTGAAAACAGCTGCTTTAGACACATGTATTGACAGTGCTAAAGTGTCACTTTTACACCCAGGTAAATAAAGTATTGTTTTGACGATATTTTTCTCCCTAGGGAGAAAAAGATCATTTTAATGATCTTTTTGTGGCATGGACATCAGTTGGTTCAACGAGTTTGTTTTGAAATTTAACTCTGACGTATCAGTAAATCAGTGTAACAGCTGTTTCTTCAAAACATTATAATTCAAGCTGCTGAGCTCAAAACATTGTTTACTTAATTTATTGTTTATAATATTAAAACATTTATTGACATTTATTTCTCATTATTATTTGCATCATGACAAAAAATATCGTTCATCACTCGGCCCAAAAGTGTCTTTTTGACCCTCGTGTCAAAAAGTGTCACTTTAGGACCTAGTGATGAAATATACTATTAGGGTAGCTTTTTAAGTTTTAGTGTTTTGATTTTAAAAGCTACTGTTGTTTTGGTTGTGCTTTCAAGTCAACCGGAGTACTTACAATTTTGACCAATAAGAGGTCAGAAGATCTGATTGGTAAGAAAATTCACTACAAATACCTCCAAAACAGTTTTTAGTAAGAATAACTAAGCTGGTTTGACTCAAGCTGAAACACCCACGGATCATTAACTAATATCCACCGATTCCAAATCTCCAAACGAATTGAACTGTTAGAAATCACAGACAGACGCGATTGAAGTTTCAAAGCGTCAGCGCAACAATTACAGTAGTTCATCATTTTCTGCAGACAGTTGGCATTGTTTAACCAATAACAAGGTGAAGTGATTGGTTATTCGTTTCCAACCTCTGCAATATAACTGCGTCTGTTACGCAATACCATCTGTCTGCAATAAAATATAAACTATTATGAATCCACTGACGCTTTTGATATCTAATTTGTTTTCTAATTCATCGATAATTCTGTAGTTTTCACTCTGGGTCGATTGAGTTTATTTTTGCATGTTGAAAATATGATGATGCCTTGACCGGCGAAAGCGCTCTTGGTTTTAAATTAAATGAAACTTGTTTTTAAAAATGAGTAATTATTTGAATCCTCTAAAGTTTTATCAGGAACTTAACGAAGAAAATATTGAAAATAGTTGTTGAGGTCGCCTCTCAGTAATGGACTGGTTCCTTGGTATAGTTACTTCGCCATTTGGTGAAGACAATATATTTTAGGTTGGGCTTGTTTGCATCCTTAGGTGGTCAAGGGCTGATGCGCTGGAAGAGCCACGTTCATTTTCCTAATGTCGACTGAATGCCAATGCTTTTCAAGCTGGGTCACCAAAAGTCATCCTCAGTTCTCCAAATTTAAACACAAATAAACCCATCTCACAAATTCGGAGTTGTATTGATCCTAAAACTTTCTTTTCCTTGGAATTACTTATCCGGACCCTAAAAGTTATAATGAATCACGAAACTGTATACCTACCGCTTTGTAACGCCACTTACAACAGACATTTCTGTGTTGATGGCTTGGCCTATCAGCAATGCAGATTGAAGCTGAAATCTGCTCAAGTGCCATTGTCTTGAGAGAAGTCAATCAAAACAACTTGGGCTCATTGTACTTGAGTTGGGGCGATGATTGGCAGATCGGCAAAGTTCTCTACCATCAAGATTGTAAGCACCGCCATTTCTAGTTGTTCTTGGATATTCAGTTCGATGATTAGACCTTTGAGAAGGGTTAATGGTAAATAAAGAAACAGTAAAGTTTGTCTAGAAAGGCAAGTTAGGATTACAAAGTCCTCTCTACCACTCAACCTCGACCTTTACCTAGCGTTACCGTGTAGTCACTTTACAAATGTAAGTGGTGACTGCTGGGATCGAACCCTCACCTGCGGAGGGATATGCTTCGGAGTCGTGCACGATTCCAATCCGCCACGGGTCCGCTAAAGACATGCAATAACCTGGTGCTCAACTGGGTCAGCATGCGGTTGGGTACCAGGGACAAATAATAATGCGAAACCCATATATTCAAATGTGTATTAGCTAAGTTGCTTGAAATTTACTTGTTTATATTAAACGACAAACTCTGATTCAGTGATTTAGATTCAGTCAGCTCGATATGAAAAGTATTAAATCTTTTAAGAGTTCACGTTTAACAAATTAACTTGTATAAGTTTGACACAATTTTCAATGGAGTAAAGCACCTAATAAGTGATCAGTTAGTAGTTTTGAACATATTTTAAAATATGAACAGTATGTTGGCCAAATCCCGAAGAGATCTGTAAAAACATAGGATTACTTCAAAAACTTTGAATATTGTAGATCCCCGGGTAAAAATATAGGATGTCAAAATATATTAAAAAATATATTAAGAAGCCGAAATATAATTCAAAAATTAAAAATAGTTTTATTTTTAATATAAAGAAGGTGTGCTGCCAATCAGCTATTAATAATAGGATGTCACATACATCTATAGCACGCTATGCATAATTGGATTCTAAATATGAAACGAAGTCAAAAAGTCCAATAAACATTTTGTTTTAATTTTGGCTTAGTTTAGCCGTAATCCAATTGTTGAAAATAATTAATTATTAAAAAGAAAAACCTGTGAGATATATTTGTGAAACTTGGTACAAACCTAATTTGTTTTCATAATAAAATTTTACAAAAAATACTTTTCATCCCACTAATTAAATTACAAATTCATGTCAAAGGGAAACAATTTGAAATTTGACTTTGACATTTTTAAATTTCCGCCATTTTAAAATTTGTTAAGTTAGATAACACATTTTTTTTGAAAACGTTATTATAAGTTTAAAAAGGTTTTGAACTAATTATTATTTTTAAATTTACACAATGTCGGATTACGGCTAATTTAAGCCGAAACCAAAAAATGTTGTGAGACATTTTCGACTTACTTTTGTATGTAGAATCCGGTTCTGCATAGCGCGCTACACATTTTGTGACACTGTATACCATAGTGCATCCGCTTAAGTATACCATTTTACATAACGTTTTAGAGTCGAAGTTAGTGAAAAGGAGCGACTTCGCCATTATAAGAGTAAGAGAACTTACATTATCACTTAGTCGGAAAACCACTTACCCGAGTTCTCCAACTACTAACAGTGTGTTTTCTAAATGGGGGAAGTTTAAATCGATTTGGAGGTGAACCAAGATGTAAACACTGTTGCCAAGGAACTTGAAACTCACAAATTGTACTAAAGTGGAAAGTTTTAACCGAACTATTTATCTGACTTTCAAATAAAACACAACAAAACAAATGAACACTTAGTTTGGTAAAGCACTTCTTCTACTAGCAGTGCACTTGAATAGACAAAGTATATTTTATTGTCAAAGAGTGTTCGTTTTTACTACTTATTCGTTATGCAACATGGTTTAGCTCTGAGAAGTAAATGTATTCTATTTTGTTCTTATTATCCTCCACCTGTGTTGAATACATTGTAAAATATGTGTATATGTCATAGGTTAAGATTAACGCTGCCTTAACTTAAAATAGTTAAATATTACTTTAAAATGACTGATTAAATATCAATACTAACTTTACTGGCCGATAGAGAAAACGTCATCTCGGTTGTTCGGTAAGAAATTGACAAATTAACTTCCTTCTATTAGTAAAAAATATAATTCCAAGTAGTAGTCTGACACCTTTCGTCGATGAAAAATTAATTATTCGTTGTCAATAAGAATAGTCAGTACCTTCCTCAAACGAAAAAAATAGTGTTTTGCATTCAACTAGTACAATTATACCGGGTATCCAAAATGTCCAACCACCCCCCCCCCCATGAACCTTTGAATGGATGAAACAACCTTTACTTTCTACAAGCAGCCACAGTATAGATTAGAATAGCAGAGGCAAGTACTAATATTGCGATTATCAACTCGTCTTGTATGCACTTATAAATTCAACGAACTTCTTTCCCGAAAATTATTTTTTGGAAACCATTATACAAAAACAAGTAATGAAGGCCAAGCGTTAGGACTGAGATAAAACTTAAAGATTTCTCGAGGCAGTGTCCATGACTTTTAGTGACGAGGCTAAATACACATTTCTTGTCTTCCCTGAAGCAACCACTGGGTGTTGTCTAAAATCAGAAAAACTGGGTTCTTTGATGAAAAGTAACAGGGTTACTCATAACTCTTAGGCTTTTTACGGTGAAAACATATTCAGTATCTTTTGGTTCATTGCAGACAAACCATATTAGTTCAAATATTTCGGTCTCGCTGTGGAGTACCATCTTCAGTCACTGATTGGCAGAAAAGAGCTACTTCTGACCGAGCTGAAACAGTTTCAGAAAGTCAGTGACTGAAGATGGTACTCCACAGCGAGGCCGAAATATTTCAACCTAATTATGAAGTTTGGACACGGTGTGAACCGGAAGAACTAGATTATAAGGTTTCTCATTCCGAAATTTATTGCGTTTAATTTCGGGCCATTTCATTTACTCATGAGTAAATTGATTGGCGAGGTTTAGAAAGTGGTTAGTTCTGGAATTTCCTGGTTCATAATCAGTAAAGTTGAAAAAGCGTAATTGAGTTCAAACGATTAGTCAATAAAATCTTCATAACACTATTTTTTACATACGGGTAGATGTAAGACCTTTCTAACTTTGTGTCAAACATATAACTTTGTGGATAACATGTCATGAAATATGTCGTTCTTATATCATGTACAAAGAACAAGTCTCATCCCTGCAGGGTTATGGAAAGCTAGATGACACAGTTACAGCTTTCAACTCAACTTGCAACACGTTTTAATGAGGCTTCAAACAAGCGTACGTCATTGTTTGCGGCTCTCTTTATTGTTAAATGCATTGCAAACAATGAGTCTGCTTGCACGCGAATGACGACTCTTAGGAAACTATTGTTATGTGTTGTTGTACCTCTCTTACTCTTTCCGTTAGTGTAGTCTTCTTAGTTACTGTTAAACAACTCAGCACATTTTCTGTGTTTACAACGGACTTTTAAAAGATTAAATATACGCATTGAAAAAGCGTCCATCAATTCCAAATTTTCAAGAAAACTTTGACTAAAAAAAGAAGATAATTTGGTGTATGAGTTTATCATACCTTACTTGCAAAATTGCTATTTATAGTTACAATACTTCCTTAAAATAAAAAAATTGATTGGAAAATTCCTTTACCGCTAAGATTTTGGTGTTTTTTTGCTTTAAAATATTATTTGATATATTAAATTAACATAATTAGTTTGCGGAACCTCTAAATTCCATTGGGAACTAACTTCACGTCTTAACAGTTTTTTCCATTACTTATTTTTAATTGTAAAATAGATGCACTATTGTTGACATTACACACTTTACACTTTAATATGCACATGCTACATACAAACACTATTTGTGAAGTAAGATAAATTGAATATAACTTAGCAGACAACATAACTTAGTTTGTAACCTGAAACTCAAGTAAGTTAAAATGCCACATTTCACATTATAGCCTAACAATTTTATGACACATTTTTCTTCTAAATACTCTATGGGATTATGTTATTGGGTTGTAATGTTTCCCTCAGAGGATTTTCAAGAATAATTTTCAAAACAAACTCAAGAGTGTTATAAAAACATTCCCTGAAGGGTTTTTAAAAATATTCCCATTTTCATGTCTTAATTTTTTTACCCTCAAAAGTTAAGGTGAAGAAGGGGACATTTAAAACTTACCCCGTATGTTGGCGTGATAAAAAAGGTGCATATGAAACGTGGAATTTTAAGCCTGATTTCTTGTAATCTTAAATGGGTATGACAAAAGAACGAGTCGAGATAAAAATGTGTCTATGCGTCGTTGAATTTGTGTTAAAATTCCCTTTCTTTTGAGATGCCACAAGGGGGGTTGTATTTAAAAAATTGGGGACCCTCCCCACGGCTTTTGGGATGTGGCTTAGTGACGCAAAGTACGTCAAAACAAACTTCAGAGTCCAATAAAAACATTCCCTAAAGGGGCTTTAAAAATATTTCCTTTCTCAAAAGTTATGGTTGGGAGGGGCATAAAACCCTTTAAAACCCTTGATATAATCAAGCAATGTTTTGTTTGTTCAAACGGATGCATACATTTCTCTACGCTCAAAACTATTTGTCAAAGTGAATTTGTACTGCAGTAACTACTCGTCGGGACTGCTCAAAACCACCAGACAATGCATTGTCAACCAAACCAATCAACATAAAAACCAGCAATGGTGATTAATCCCCCTACTTGTACAACGATGACAGTGGAACGAGAAAGAAACCTGTGGAACTTTTATGTGCTAACGGTCAACACAGTTAAAAGTGTATATTTGCATGTAGAAATTCGGCAATACTTTAGTAACTGAATGTAAACTAGACGTATAAGATACGTTGTAGCCTCGTGTTTGAGTAACAACCAGCCTGACGCCGACGGCACATCGGTATGCTTTGACAGAGACAGTTTGAACGCAGAACTACTTTGTCCCTTTGCCGTGAGTTCTATACTCAGTTTAGAAGCTGTTCCATCTGAACTAGTTCTAAAGTGTTTTAATTTTTAACTTTTAATTGCAACTCCATTTGAGTTAAATAGTCTAAAATACGAGTTATATGTTTGAGTTAACCCCAAGATTATGTTTGTAATTAATTTTTCTGCAATATTCATTTCCTAAAGGAATTGCGGACTAGAAAGGGTACACATAGTCCTAAAAGGGCTGTGATTGACTGGGACTCGTGGCGTGGTCCTGTAATCCAGCTTCATGGAGGTCTGGTTTTGAGGATGATATAGGTCTAAAGCGGCTCAGATAGTCTCAGCGATCATCTGATGATACCCGCACGGTGATTCTCAGTAAGGTTAACAAAGCGTTGATTTGTAGCCGTTAAAACATTTTCTTGTCTATTTTAGCGTTGATAACTTATTAGTCCCAATGTGCATTGCATCCACAGTTAGTTCCAACGAAACACACGCAAACCCAAAAGTAAAGTGTTTAATGGATCCGTGGCGGATTGGTATCGCGCGTGACTCCGGAGCTCATCACTCCGGTGGCGCGGTTCGATCCCCGCAGTCACCACTTACAATTCGTAATGTGACAAAACGGGGACGCTAGGTAAAGGTCAAGGTTGAGTGGTAGAGAGGACTTTGTAGTCCTAACTTCGCCTCTTTAAACAAGACTTTACTTTACATTTACCCTTTTTCATGCCAAAAGAAAATAATAAATCTTTAATCTGTTTGTTTTGGTTTTGTGATATCAAAGACGTGTTAACTGTGGCCGCCGGCTCAGCACACAAAGACGGGGCGAGATTGCGTTTGATGCTGAGAGCTTTGTTGTCAAAAACAGTATCTGAGGGCTCTCTCCTCCTCTTCCCATCATGCTTTCACACACAATTGTTAAGTTGTTTTAATTGTCATTGTTATGTTATAACTACAGATTTAACACATTTAAGGGAAATACTATAACGACCATAAATAAAATTGTTTCCTGTTGAAAAACTAGTCAATTTGATGACCAAACTCAGAAAGTGCTATCAGAAAACTTGGGTTTAAGGGTCCGCTTAAACTGCTAGAGAGAGCGTCGTTGCAGGGCTTTGCGGGAAATCAAATGGAGACTTTAGTATTAATGCTATTTCGACAAAACAACTCTTAAATGATAGATAAACATACTATCTAGGGTTTTCCTGTAGTTCATTTTTCAAACTGTCCTTTAGTTTTTATGCTAATAATGGTTAAAAGTTAGAAAATATAGAGTGTTTTTAAGACCTTATTTAAGAAGCTAAAAATAGGTTTATCGAAAATCTAATCATAACAAAAATGTTTGGACCGAAACGGGACTTGAACCTGGGTCTCTCGCTTGCCGGACGGTTCACTACTTACTTTGCTGGAGGGTGTAGTAGTCAGCATAATCGCCCGGCAAGCGACAGACCCGGATTCAAGTCCTGGTTCGGTCCAAACATTATGTCTTCAAATTTCTCCAGTAAATCCACATCTGGTTTGATAAAAACGGAGAGTTTTCTAGGTTAATGTGTGTTTTTTATAATCCTGTTGATATTTTCTTCTTTTTTGCTCCTTTTCAAATATGATGAGAAGAAAATACAGTTAAGTGTACCATACTGACTAATGAACATATTAAATGGAATGAAAATACACAGTATTGAGTCAAACTTAAGTTGTAACGAACAAATGATGGAAACGTCTGGAACCGATACATAAGTTGCATCAAAGTGCCGGAGCATCCAGGAGTCTGAACATTGAATGTGAAACATAGACTCCTGTAGCAGCACTACTCATCCTGTATTAACATGTATCCATATGTTTATTATGTACCAGTTTAGTTTATCACTCTCCTTTCTCAAATATAGTTCCTTCTAGTTTATATTATTTGCTTACTTTATCTCCTTGTTTTGGTAAATTGTATTATGCTTTTTTAGAACGCTTAAATAATTATGTTCCACTTACCATCTTAGCAAATACTCAATATTTACGTTAAATGTGGCTTGATATGTTAGGCAACTACAGTTTCAGTAAGGGGGTGGGGTGACACCATAGCACAGTGGTATAGTGCGTGCGTCGCATCAACTCGGACCGGGTTTGATTCCCGGCTGCAGTGATAACCTTTCACGATGATGACTCCCCGTGGTCCGGAAATCACCTTAAGCCATCTTTGGGCTATTAATTAATGACTCAATCTAGGGAACGGTCGGCTCTAGTTTCTAACAAGACTACAAGACTAGAACTCGTGGCGTGGTCCTGTAATCCAGCTTCATGTAGGTCAGGTTTTGAGGATGATATAAGCGGCTCAGATAGTCTCAGTGATCATCTGATGATACCCGCATCAACTCCCACCATCGTTTAGACATATCAGACCATTCGTGGTTCGGAAGTCACGTTAAACCGTTGGTCCTTGTATTTCCATTGATCATTGGGCTATTAATCAATGACCCATTCTAAGGAAGAGTCGGCCTTAGTTTGTAACAAGACTACACCTCCATAACTCATTACTACCACTCATCACACTCATCCTTCACCACATATTTGCCTTAAAATACCCTCATGAGAGTGGTCGGCATCTCAAATAGTGATTTAGTGATTTCATCGTGCATCAAAACACTCGTTACACTCACAATTATCCCATATTCACTTTAAATCTACAATTACAGGTTCCAGTTATTTCCAACATAACAATTTGACGAAGTAGTCAAGTAAGCTATACAATGTCGCATTGTGTTTTGACCGCAATACCATGGCAGAATTGAACATATTTTAACAGTAGTACAGTAAAGTACAAACCCACTCTATTTGTCAAAGTTACGCCTAAGCCACTTGAATATTGTCGGTAGAGCCTCATCAAAGTTAGCAAACTGAATACTAAGGGAGACAATCAGTGCCTGTGAGCTGTAGAACATGATTGAACTCTCGGCATATTGGCTTCATTTTAGGTATTGTATACTCTGTGTGTATGAGCATGCGGCTCTAGGCTCTAGTAGACATAACTAGAGAGAACATCTCCTTTATTTACAGTAGATGCCTTATTTCAGTAATGTAAATTGTCCTCAATGATTTGTAAAAACTTTTAACGTTGCCAATCTGATTCATCATTGGAGAATACACGTGGTTGTTTGTTAATTTATTATCGAATATTAGGAAATAGAACTATTAATTTCTCTTGCCAAAGAGAAGAAAACGTCGTAGAAAGGTGTAGATTGCAGTTTTGAGCTCCCCCACCACCTAAATCATGTGGCAAAACTATTGTATAATATAACTGTGTATACAATTTGTAAAATAGCCTACTGCCACTGGCGAGAGATAAGGTTTTAGATCAAAGCGATGAATGCCTTAATGTAATAGTGACACAAAGGCGGAGTTCCATATTATTTTATAGCGTGTTTTATTTCAAGACGTCTTAGAAACTTTGCAAGTTCTAGTTCGCATACCACTTGCCACGTCGTGAGTTCCCGTTGTTACGACTATCACGCTAACATAGAGCATTCCACTGTTTGTAGTCCTTTTGTGGGCAGTGGAAACATGGTTATTTTTATCGAGGCTTATTTATGTCGTGTTGCCCTATAACCGAAAATGTTTGGGAAAAATTCAGCCTTGGTTTAATCGGAATAAATAGGTTTTGGTAAACGTTTAAAAGTCATAGTGGTGTGGTAATACCACATTAGTGACTAAGTCCTAAGAACCTACTTTTCTATCCACCTACTTTTGGAAATGTTAGAGAAGGGTTGAATTCAGTTAACCATAGCTTAGGAATACAACAATGCTATCTAGCTTCAGATATAATTGAGCCACAGGCGAGGTCCTGTGTAGCCTGTGTTGTCACACACATAGCCTGTAGTGACACTAAACACAAACCCTGCCCTAGTGGTGAGTTGTCCTTCATTCCTCATCTGTAGCTTCCTTTGATTATCACTGGCTGGCAGCTCAATGTTAACTTAGAGCCAGGCTATCTAATGAAGCTGTTCTGTCCAACAAATAGCCTGTAGTGACACCTAGTACTAACGCTGTTCTATACCGACAACATCAATAGACCTGTGGTGTTTTTGCCTACCTAAAAATACGGCTAGTTTTCTTTTGGTTACAAAGTTATTCATAACGTACTTAGTATTTATACAAGGTGAGTTTTAAATGTGCCTCCCCCCACCTTAGCTTTTGAAAAAGGAAATATTTTTAAATCCTTTGGGGAATGTTTTTATAGGATTCTGAAGTTTGTTTTGACGTACTTTGCGTCATCCACCCCCTTTCAAAATCCGGGGGAGGGACCGAAAATACCTCCTTGTGGCACCTCAAAAGATAAAGACATTTAACACAAATTTAACGACGCAAAGAAAAATTGTTCATTTTAACTCGTTTTTTTTGTTATACCAATTTAAAGTTGACACAAAATCAAGTTTAAAGTGCCACATTTTACATACAATTTATTTTGAATGACAACATTTCTTTCAAAATACTCTGAGGGAAACATAATAACCTTATAACATAATCCCATAGAGCATTTAGAAGAAAATGTTTTCATTAAAATAAACTGTATGTTAAATGAATTTGAAACCTGATTTGTGTCATATTTTAATGAGTGTATAAAACGAGTCGAGATAAAAAATGTTCTGTCCGTCGTTGAATTTGTGTTGAAAATACCTTTATTTTGAAATGCCACAAGGAGGGGTTTATTTAAAGAAATTGGAGGGGACATTTAAAACCCATATAAGCTTTAATAGGCCTAACAACAAATTCACAAGTTCTAACGGTAACTCTTTTATCTTTGGCTACCTACAACAGTCTGTATGATATCTTTAGTTCTTCCTAGATTGAAGTAATTTGCTCTTTTAAAAGGAAAGTAACAGTTACCATTATGCCAACCAAACTTGATTGAAGTTCAATAGGATCTATTCAAAGTGGTAACACATGTACTTCGTCACATCTAGATCGGTCTTATGGCTCCAATGACTTCGTATTAAAATTTTAAAACAGCATATCAAATCCAATACTTAAGATGTTTGTACAGTATACCTAACCAAGGAGAATCACTCAGAGTTCAGAGTAACAGCTGTCTGAGGATGCAACGCTGATGTGATTGCAGTCTGAGTTTGAGTGAATGTACAAACACTAGACGTCTTTGATCTTGATAAATAGTTGTAGCTTACCTTAGATAATGTTACCAGTTAAGTATTACGCATGAGAATTGCCAAGCACTTCCTGTCATCTTGTCATTAAATAATCTAAAGGAAACAATACCAACGAGCTTCTCGGCGTGACACTGAGAGATCATTCACTTAGTTCAACAGTGTTGTGCAACTTGCTGCAATATCAAGTATGATATAAAGAACAAGAGGCAAGCCCAGCACACTGTTTTGTACACACTTCCCGGTTACATCTCTAGATCGCGATGACTGTCAGGAGTCTCTCGTGTACGGTTGGGTTGCTGGTGTTTTCGTTGATTTCTGCAAGAGCTTTGCGTGTTAAAGGTAAGAGTGCCAGTTTCATGATAAGTATTGTTTTACTAGTTTAAAATTAAATACTTCAACAAGTAAAAAAGACAACTGTTACAGAAAAACAAACTTTCGTTTAAAACCAGTTATTGAGTATAAAGGAAGATATCAAAATTTGGATAGACACACTTATATGTATACAAACATAGACAATTACATTTGTTTTTGAAGTTTTAGTTTATTACGGTTTTAAGCTTGGTTAGTCTATGGGTTTAGTAGGTGCCTAATTATCATGAACATAATTATAAAGTTTGGACCTGGTGTCAACTGGAAGAACTAGATTATAGTTGTGACACCGGCCGCGAAAGCCTGAGATTGCAGTTTAGTTGGTTCATTAAACTTAAGCTCGGATCAAAAAGTACAAAATCTTAACTTTTAGGCCAGTGCAAGAAATAGTTCCAGGCTGAATAATCGTTTTAGTATAAATTTGTGTATTATATAGGCCGTACTTTCAACAGATAAAGAATACACATTTCCAATTTTCAGAACTAATTAATATTTTCTTACAAAACCAAACCTTAGGCTCGTTTTCATTTTATAAATAATTATTACGAGTGTATTGTATCAAAGGCTAGTTACTTTATAGGAATATTTCTATGTTGTCTTAGTTTGAAGTTTGCTGTCAATGGTGGTAGAATTTCCGGGGTTAAAATACTATTTGGGACCTTTTCCATCGATGCAATAACATTCCAAACTAGGCGTTTAACTCTTTACCTTTGGAGAGGATGAGGAAAAAACGTGAATTTTACTTTTTGCTGAGAATGACAAAGTAAGCCAGGTAAAATCAGATATTGGCATCTATAGTCATTAAACTTGTTACTATACCGAGTGTCCACGAAGAGGTTTAAACGTTTAATTTTATATTACGTGCCCATTCATGCACAGAACCTTTTAAACTTTAACCCCATAAAAAGAAGTCACAGACAGTTAAATCTGGTGATCGGGGTGGCCAATCTAAAAATCACTTCCACGACCAATCCAACGGCCATGAAGGTTGTCATTTAGTAATTTCTTGACATGATTTGCGAAATGAGGTGGAGCACCATCTTGTTGGAAGATTGCTTGATCCATTTCTTGACGGTACCAGATGGGGCAAGACATGTTCATTTAAAACTCGTGAATACCTATGCCCAGTCATTGTATTGTCTGAAACTTTACAATCAAACAGATGTTTTTCAACAATGAGCGTTAGAACCGCAACGTAGTAAACAAATCAGATAATAACTCATGAAAGTAGTTTTATAGGAAGCAAATTGGTAAAATTTTCAATATGCCGCCATTTTGTAACTGCAAAGGTTAGGGAGCTGAAATCTTCCCAGAATATTTTTAGAACCTACTTTGTAAACTGTGTAAAGTTTAAAAAAGTTCGGTGCATGAATGGGCACGTAATATAAAATTAAACGTTTAAACCTCTTCGTGGACACTCGTTACTCTGATGACTGTGTAAACCTCTCAATACATTCGGCAATACTTGTTCTGTATAATGTACTGACGACACTAACTGGTGTTACTGCCAAGGAGGTCAAAAGAGTGCGTTTGTACAGTGTGTACCAGTCAAAGACTACTCTAGTTGATTAAACTGGGCATGGTTTTGGATTTGTAACTGAAGTAGCTTTCTTTTTCAGATGATACTGATTACGACAGTTCTGGAGAGATGAGAGTTGACCTCTCCGGAGTCGGACGTTTTTACGTGGATACACGCGCGATGCACTTCCTCCTGCACACACGGGACATGCACATACTGCTGACTGGTCTGCTGACTGACATGCGCGGTGGAGAGGACAGTTACACGTGTACATTCACCTTTGAACCTCTGAACACTACACAGCCAATCATAGACAGTATAAATGTAACTAGCCGGGGATACAGTTCCATGGGCTCCGACCTGATTCCATTTCCAAAGCCTCTGTTGTTAACTGCAAACACAGAGTATAACGTCACTTTGCAACTTGACAGAGAGTTCTGGGTGTGGACACATGCGACACCTGTACATAGCTCTCAGCACATGACGCTACGGTTTCCTCCCTATGGGTATATTGGGTATGGAACTCCGGTGTCGGACGTATTTTATTTTACAATTTAGATTTCTTATGTTATTTTAACTTAAATATAATTATGTCAGTATTTGAAGAATTATTGTAAATGGTAGGTGATTGTGTGTTTTAATGATGTGCAATAATGCTGCTAATTGTACAAAAGCTTAAAAAACATTCACCTTGACCTTCAAACAAGATATAGTTAGTGTTTGTTATTTATCATATAAAAAAGCAAACAATTTATGTATGTATATTTAGGACCTCACCGACAAGTTTTGTAAGCTTGGTGAGGCCAATTTTGTAAGAAAACCAATAAACCTTTTGAATTTGTTTAGTTGTAGTATTTTAAAATGTTCTAGTTATAAACTGTATGATGGTTTAAAAGGTTCAATTCACATTAACTTCAACATTGGGACTTTTACTTTAAGGGTGTATAAAAGGTTTATATCTGATTATCTGTCTGTCTGTTTGGTGGATTTGTATTGCTCATCACTTCGGAGTCACCACTTACAATTTGCAATTTCACTATTCAGTGGCGCTAGGTAAAGGTCGAGGTTGAGTGGTGGAGAGGACTTTGTAGTCCTAACTTTGTCTCGGACAAACCAAACTTTACATTTTCCTTTTTATGTAACTGTTTAAGTGACAACTATGGGTTCCAGTTATTTCCAACATAACAATTTGACGAAGTAGTCAAGTAAGCTATACAATGTCGCATTGTGTTTTGACCGCAATACCATGGCAGAATTGAACATATTTTAACAGTATAGTAAAGTACAAACCCACTCTATTTGTCAAAGTTACGCCTAAGCCACTTGAATATTGTCGGTAGAGCCTCATCAAAGTTAGCAAACTGAATACTAAGGGAGACAATCAGTGCCTGTGAGCTGTAGAACATGATTGAACTCTCGGCATATTGGCTTCATTTTAGGTATTGTATACTCTGTGTGTATGAGCATGCGGCTCTAGGCTCTAGTAGACATAACTAGAGAGAACATCTCCTTTATTTACAGTAGATGCCTTATTTCAGTAATGTAAATTGTCCTCAATGATTTGTAAAACTTTTAACGTTGCCAATCTGATTCATCATTGGAGAATACACGTGGTTGTTTGTTAATTTATTATCGAATATTAGGAAATAGAACTATTAATTTCTCTTGCCAAAGAGAAGAAAACGTCGTAGAAAGGTGTAGATTGCAGTTTTGAGCTCCCCCACCACCTAAATCATGTGGCAAAACTATTGTATAATATAACTGTGTATACAATTTGTAAAATAGCCTACTGCCACTGGCGAGAGATAAGGTTTTAGATCAAAGCGATGAATGCCTTAATGTAATAGTGACACAAAAGGCGGAGTTCCATATTATTTTATAGCGTGTTTTTATTTCAAGACGTCTTAGAAACTTTGCAAGTTCTAGTTCGCATACCACTTGCCACGTCGTGAGTTCCCGTTGTTACGACTATCACGCTAACATAGAGCATTCCACTGTTTGTAGTCCTTTTGTGGGCAGTGGAAACATGGTTATTTTTATCGAGGCTTATTTATGTCGTGTTGCCCTATAACCGAAAATGTTTGGGAACAATTCAGCCTTGGTTTAATCGGAATAAATAGGTTTTGGTAAACGTTTAAAAGTCATAGTGGTGTGGTAATACCACATTAGTGACTAAGTCCTAAGAACCTACTTTTCTATCCACCCTACTTTTGGAAATGTTAGAAAGGTTGAATTCAGTTAACCATAGCTTAGGAATACAACAATGCTATCTAGCTTCAGATATAATTGAGCCACAGGCGAGGTCCTGTGTAGCCTGTGTTGTCACACACATAGCCTGTAGTGACACTAAACACAAACCCTGCCCTAGTGGTGAGTTGTCCTTCATTCCTCATCTGTAGCTTCCTTTGATTATCACTGGCTGGCAGCTCAATGTTAACTTAGAGCCAGGCTATCTAATGAAGCTGTTCTGTCCAACAAATAGCCTGTAGTGACACCTAGTACTAACGCTGTTCTATACCGACAACATCAATAGACCTGTGATGTTTTTCGCCTACCTAAAAATACGGCTAGTTTTCTTTTGGTTACAAAGTTATTCATAACGTACTTAGTATTCATACAAGGTGAGTTTTAAATGTGCCTCCCCACCTTAGCTTTTGAAAAGGAAATATTTTAAATCCTTTGGGGAATGTTTTATAGGATTCTGAAGTTTGTTTTGACGTACTTGCGTCATCCACCCCTTCAAAATCCGGGAGAGGGACCGAAAATATCCTTGTGGCACCTCAAAAGATAAAACATTTAACACAAATTTAACGACGCAAAAAATTGTTCATTTTAACTTTTTTTAATACCAATTTAAAGTTGACACAAAATCAAGTTTAAAGTGCCACATTTCACATACAATTTATTTTGAATGACAACATTTCTTTCAAAATACTCTGAGGGAAACATAATAACCTTATAACATAATCCCATAGAGCATTTAGAAGAAAATGTTTTCATTAAAAATAAACTGTATGTTAAATGTGGAATTTGAAACCTGATTTGTGTCATATTTTAATGAGTGTATAAAACGAGTCGAGATAAAAAAATGTTCTGTCCGTCGTTGAATTTGTGTTGAAAATACCTTTATTTTGAAATGCCACAAGGAGGGGTTTATTTAAAGAAATTGGAGGGGGACATTTAAAACCCATATAAGCTTTAATAGGCCTAACAACAAATTCACAAGTTCTAACGGTAACTCTTTTATCTTTGGCTACCTACAACAGTCTGTATGATATCTTTAGTTCTTCCTAGATTGAAGTAATTTGCTCTTTTAAAAGGAAAGTAACAGTTACCATTATGCCAACCAAACTTGATTGAAGTTCAATAGGATCTATTCAAAGTGGTAACACATGTACTTCGTCACATCTAGATCGGTCTTATGGCTCCAATGACTTCGTATTAAAATTTTAAAACAGCATATCAAATCCAATACTTAAGATGTTTGTACAGTATACCTAACCAAGGAGAATCACTCAGAGTTCAGAGTAACAGCTGTCTGAGGATGCAACGCTGATGTGATTGCAGTCTGAGTTTGAGTGAATGTACAAACACTAGACGTCTTTGATCTTGATAAATAGTTGTAGCTTACCTTAGATAATGTTACCAGTTAAGTATTACGCATGAGAATTGCCAAGCACTTCCTGTCATCTTGTCATTAAATAATCTAAAGGAAACAATACCAACGAGCTTCTCGGCGTGACACTGAGAGATCATTCACTTAGTTCAACAGTGTTGTGCAACTTGCTGCAATATCAAGTATGATATAAAGAACAAGAGGCAAGCCCAGCACACTGTTTTGTACACACTTCCCGGTTACATCTCTAGATCGCGATGACTGTCAGGAGTCTCTCGTGTACGGTTGGGTTGCTGGTGTTTTCGTTGATTTCTGCAAGAGCTTTGCGTGTTAAAGGTAAGAGTGCCAGTTTCATGATAAGTATTGTTTTACTAGTTTAAAATTAAATACTTCAACAAGTAAAAAAGACAACTGTTACAGAAAAACAAACTTTCGTTTAAAACCAGTTATTGAGTATAAAGGAAGATATCAAAATTTGGATAGACACACTTATATGTATACAAACATAGACAATTACATTTGTTTTTGAAGTTTTAGTTTATTACGGTTTTAAGCTTGGTTAGTCTATGGGTTTAGTAGGTGCCTAATTATCATGAACATAATTATAAAGTTTGGACCTGGTGTCAACTGGAAGAACTAGATTATAGTTGTGACACCGGCCGCGAAAGCCTGAGATTGCAGTTTAGTTGGTTCATTAAACTTAAGCTCGGATCAAAAAGTACAAAATCTTAACTTTTAGGCCAGTGCAAGAAATAGTTCCAGGCTGAATAATCGTTTTTAGTATAAATTTGTGTATTACATAGGCCGTACTTTCAACAGATAAAGAATACACATTTCCAATTTTCAGAACTAATTAATATTTTCTTACAAACCAAACCTTAGGCTCGTTTTCATTTTATAAATAATTATTACGAGTGTATTGTATCAAAGGCTAGTTACTTTATAGGAATATTTCTATGTTGTCTTAGTTTGAAGTTTGCTGTCGATGGTGGTAGAATTTCCGGGTTAAAATACTATTTGGGACCTTTTCCATCGATGCAATAACATTCCAAACTAGGCGTTTAACTCTTTACCTTTGGAGAGGATGAGGAAAAAACGTGAATTTTACTTTTTGCTGAGAATGACAAAGTAAGCCAGGTAAAATCAGATATTGGCATCTATAGTCATTAAACTTGTTATTATACCGAGTGTCCACGAAGAGGTTTAAACGTTTAATTTTATATTACGTGCCCATTCATGCACAGAACCTTTTAAACTTTAACCCCATAAAAAGAAGTCACAGACAGTTAAATCTGGTGATCGGGGTGGCCAATCTAAAAATCACTTCCACGACCAATCCACGGCCATGAAGGTTGTCATTTAGTAATTTCTTGACATGATTTGCGAAATGAGGTGGAGCACCATCTTGTTGGAAGATTGCTTGATCCATTTCTTGACGGTACCAGATGGGGCAAGACATGTTCATTTAAAACTCGTGAATACCTATGCCCAGTCATTGTATTGTCTGAAACTTTACAATCAAACAGATGTTTTTCAACAATGAGCGTTAGAACCGCAACGTAGTAAAATCAGATAATAACTCATGAAAGTAGTTTTATAGGAAGCAAATTGGTAAAATTTTCAATATGCCGCCATTTTGTAACTGCAAAGGTTAGGAGCTGAAATCTTCCCAGAATATTTTTAGAACCTACTTTGTAAACTGTGTAAAGTTTAAAAAAGTTCGGTGCATGAATGGGCACGTAATATAAAATTAAACGTTTAAACCTCTTCGTGGACACTCGTTACTCTGATGACTGTGTAAACCTCTCAATACATTCGGCAATACTTGTTCTGTATAATGTACTGACGACACTAACTGGTGTTACTGCCAAGGAGGTCAAAAGAGTGCGTTTGTACAGTGTGTACCAGTCAAAGACTACTCTAGTTGATTAAACTGGGCATGGTTTTGGATTTGTAACTGAAGTAGCTTTCTTTTTCAGATGATACTGATTACGACAGTTCTGGAGAGATGAGAGTTGACCTCTCCGGAGTCGGACGTTTTTACGTGGATACACGCGCGATGCACTTCCTCCTGCACACACGGGACATGCACATACTGCTGACTGGTCTGCTGACTGACATGCGCGGTGGAGAGGACAGTTACACGTGTACATTCACCTTTGAACCTCTGAACACTACACAGCCAATCATAGACAGTATAAATGTAACTAGCCGGGGATACAGTTCCATGGGCTCCGACCTGATTCCATTTCCAAAGCCTCTGTTGTTAACTGCAAACACAGAGTATAACGTCACTTTGCAACTTGACAGAGAGTTCTGGGTGTGGACACATGCGACACCTGTACATAGCTCTCAGCACATGACGCTACGGTTTCCTCCCTATGGGTATATTGGGTATGGAACTCCGGTGTCGGACGTATTTTATTTTACAATTTAGATTTCTTATGTTATTTTAACTTAAATATAATTATGTCAGTATTTGAAGAATTATTGTAAATGGTAGGTGATTGTGTGTTTTAATGATGTGCAATAATGCTGCTAATTGTACAAAAGCTTAAAAAACATTCACCTTGACCTTCAAACAAGATATAGTTAGTGTTTGTTATTTATCATATAAAAAAGCAAACAATTTATGTATGTATATATAGGACCTCACCGACAAGTTTTGTAAGCTTGGTGAGGCCAATTTTGTAAGAAAACCAATAAACCTTTTGAATTTGTTTAGTTGTAGTATTTTAAATATGTTCTAGTTATAAACTGTATGATGGTTTAAAAGGTTCAATTCACATTAACTTCAACATTGGGACTTTTACTTTAAGGGTGTATAAAAGGTTTATATCTGATTATCTGTCTGTCTGTTTGGTGGATTTGTATTGCTCATCACTTCGGAGTCACCACTTACAATTTGCAATTTCACTATTCAGTGGCGCTAGGTAAAGGTCGAGGTTGAGTGGTGGAGAGGACTTTGTAGTCCTAACTTTGTCTCGGACAAACCAAACTTTACATTTTCCTTTTTATGTAACTGTTTAAGTGACAACTATGGGTTCAGGCGATATACAAAACTAAAAGTTAATACTATCTCGTATTTCCAAGAAACAGTTTTTTGAAATTAACAGTAAAACATTACAGTGTAGAATATATTGAAAGTAAAGCAGTTAAATGGTGTGCAATTCCGTGAAGTACGTAGATGATTGGACAGATGAAGCTGTAGGATCTGTTAAATCCAGGATTGTGAGGGTCTCTAACAACATATTACAAAACACCTTCCAACAGCCGCGACGTGGTTTGGCTTACACAATCCATCTAGCTTTTGTTTGATAGCAAACTAACAGTTCTTTACGTAAAATTAGTAGAAAGTGAAGCTATTGTGTTGTTATTATCCTTGTTTAACAACCAAGCAAAGGTGTTTAATTTAATCTTTTGGACAGTTTGTGCAACAGTTAACTTCGTTCAACTACTACTCGATTGAACGAGTTGATTACATTGAAGAGTGCAGCTAGATTTAGATTGCTATTTAGTAAAGCCAAAGATTATGTTATGATGAGTAAATATAGCAAAGATTCCACATGGCTGAGGCAGAAAACTTACATAGATGCGGCAGCCCAAGCACAGATAGCGCTGCAATCTATCGTCATGTTGCCTTTCCATCCCCTCGGCTCTACATGCTCTATTTCTCCCGATGTCAATGACTTAAAAGTATCCAAATCGTGCTGTTTTCGAACACGAACGAACTTGCGCGTGCGTCAGTGGCTCTACTAAAGACTTGTAAAGGACTTACCTCGCAGCGCTATCTGTGCTTGGGCTTCCATGTTGATTTTCTCGCCTCCATTCGGCATCCATGTGACATCTACCTACCACAACATACTCTTTGGTTTAGCACTTGTATGTAAGATTGTACAGATAGTGTTAAATGTAGCAAAGGTTAAACCACTAAGCGTGTAAGTACAATCTACACGTATCTAGAATAAATCCAATATTGCAAGAGATCAATCATGTTGCTCTGACTCTGAGAACTGATTGTCTCTGTCAGTTTTCAGTTTGCTAACTTTGATGAAGTTCTGCCGACAATATCGGCTAAACCACGCAGAGGCTTAGACTTCACTTTGATGACGAGCAGACTCTATGATGTGTGTTTTATAACGATATATTCCATAGCGTTATGGATTCAAATAATATTGCCTACAACACGTGTATGAAAACTAATATGTCATAAGAAAATAAATTATTATTGAGTTTAAAAATCCGCATCCATCTTCAGTCACTGATTGGCTGAAACTCAGGATGGTACTCCACAGCGAGGCCGAAATATCTCAACCTTATTATGAAGTTTGGACGTGGTGTGAACCGGAAGAACTAGATTATACTTATGACCTCATATTATAATTCGGTACTGTTAACTATTCTTTGTTGCTAGCTATAGGACCCCAAGACCGAAATAGTTATAGCCATTACATCTGGCAGATATTTACAGAATTAATAATTTATCTTTTTTGTTTCATACAGGCATATACAGCGAATAAATAATTATCATTAAAGATAAATACTGGAAACATACTGAGTGAAGGTATTCAAACAAGTCTGATTTAAGTTGCATCGATGCTTCACATTAAATATTTGAACTGAGAATTGCTCACTAAATAGTGCAAGTTATACTCAGACACGAGCTTCAAACCCTTCAATCTGTGTTTATGTGTGAATCAGATTCAGTTTGAAACTGCATTTAATTCAGCAATCTTGCAAGATTAATGAAACAATTGAATCTAATAGATTTTAAAGTTATACTGAATCAATTATTAGTTAGGTTATTTTGTTATGTCCCTTTTTTAACAATAGGAGTTGAGCCCCAAACCGCGAATTATATCAATAAGTAACATGCTTAGAGCATGAAGTACTTACCCCCCACTCAAAACCCTATAAAGTGCGTGGTTTTCTAATAATGGGAAAACTCAGTAAACATAAACCAAATGACATGGATAAGAAGTAATTACATTTAAAAATATTGTTTATTAGTCAAATACGTTAGGTTATTATTAAATCATTCAAATGTAAAAAAATCATCAGTAAAATCATTCAATGTGCATTAAATATTACAACGTATTAACTATATCTACCTATTTTCGATTTGAGGAGATTAACTCATGAAAAAAGAATTTTAAAACTACGACAAATGGCATAATTTGTCCAGTCGATAAAAATTAACTCACATGTTAAATTACTAAATTTTTAATAATTTGGGAAAAAGGAGCATTGTAGAAGTGAGTTTAAAATTTATTGCAAGTATGTATTACCACAAAATTGATTAATAAATATATACTAATCAATTTACTTTAAAACTAACTATAGATATTTGTGCACGCTCTATAAGTCGACACTAATAAGGGTCTGTATTGACATGTTCCTGTCAGTTAAAGCAAAAGCGTAACCAAACAAACGTCCCTGTGCGTATACTCAGCGTTAGCGCTTGTGATGTCAAAGGAAACACCTAATTACCATGCTTTGGTCTCAACGATTATCTTTAATTCTCTGTAACGTGATTTAACCTAAACCGTTGATCAGGTTGAAATTGCGCGGTAATTTGCATTTTGCTTGTAAGTCTAGATCTTAGCCAATAAGTGAGGAGGAGGGCTGAAGTGTCAGACACAAACTGTTATAAACCTTGCAGTATCATCTTCAACACAGCTATCTCTGTAGCTAACTGCTGCTAGCAAAACCTTTACACAAGTCAAGTAAGAACGCCAGAGATGCTTGTAAGACAAGAACTTAGCCAATAAGTGAGGAGGAGGGCTGAAGTGTCATAAACCTTGCAGTATCATCTTCCAACACAGCTACTCTGTAGCTAACTGCTGCTAGCAAAACCTTTACACAAGTCAAGTAAGAACGCCAGAGATGCTTGTAAGACAAGAACTTAGCCAATAAGTGAGGAGGAGGGCTGAACTGTCAGACACAAACTGTCATAAACCTTGCAGTATCATCTTCAACACAGCTACTTCTGTAGCTAACTGCTGCTAGCAAAACCTTTACACAAGTCAAGTAAGAACCTTGAGAGATGCGTAAGACAAGAACTTAGCCAATAAGTGAGGGAGGGCTGAACTGTCAGACACATGTCATAAACCTTGCAGTATCATCTTCAAGCTATCTCTGTAGCTAACTGCTGCTAGCAAAACCTTTACACAAGTCAAGTAAGAACGCCAGAGATGCTTGTAAGACAAGAACTTAGCCAATAAGTGAGGAGGAGGGCTGAACTGTCAGACACAAACTGTCATAAACCTTGCAGTATCTCCTCCAGCACAGCTACTTCTGTAGCTAACTGCTGCTAGCAAAACCTTTACACAAGTCAAGTAAGAACGCCAGAGATGCTTGTAAGACAAGAACTTAGCCAATAAGTGAGGAGGAGGGCTGAACTGTCAGACACAAACTGTCATAAACCTTGCAGTATCTCCTCCAGCACAGCTACTTCTGTAGCTAACTGCTGCTAGCAAAACCTTTACACAAGTCAAGTAAGAACGCCAGAGATGCTTGTAAGACAAGAACTTAGCCAATAAGTGAGGAGGAGGGCTGAACTGTCAGACACAAACTGTCATAAACCTTGCAGTATCTCCTCCAACACAGCTAGTTTATAAGATTATAGTCTACTAAATTACTGACGTCAACGCATCACTAATTTTTAATCAGCCGATGAAATAGATGTGATAAAAAAACCTGTATAAGGTTCTAGGCCTCTATGCTTTAGTTTTTATGTTCTAAGGTTTTTGACTAATGTTTCACGCTCTAATAATTAATTTTTAACGTGATTGACTAAACAAATTATAATATTAGTAACATAGGTTGTTTCAACAAAAACATAAACTTTGAGCTTTCTCCATAATAGGACTTCTTGCATCTACGTATTACTTTTATTCAGTAAATGCTGTCTTCCTTTGAATAGAGTGAGACTCATATACGTAGAGAAGGGTGGAATTATTGGAATGTTTAATCTGATTTAAACTTGCTTCTAAGATTCCAGAAGTTGTTTCCAAGTAAACCTTGTAAGTGAGCCAACAGATCGATTATAAGATAAACATCTTTTGTGTTTTACACAAAGAAGTCTGTAAAGTGTCTCTTCGTCTAAATTTGTTTTCCAAATAAGTCTTTCATTTCGGTCAGATAGTCACTGCAATGGAGTTTAATCATTGATGTTTTAATAAACGCACGACATTAGTCCGTGAATGCGACTGAATTGATTACCCCAGCACACATATTTTGCATACTCTATTGGGCTCCAAAATGTTTTAAATTCATGTATTTAGCTTTGTTCAACTTGTTTCAAAGACTTATGACCATGCTACAAGTATTAAACCTTGACGTTTTTATAATTACTAATTAAGAAATTGAAATGGTCTAAAGTCTGTTATTTTTGATTTAACATTATGCTTACAATCTATTTATGGGATATAGTCCTGCAAGAGACTAAAAAAAGTGTAAGTACAAAAATAATGAAAATTTAACAAAATAAAAACCATGGTGTATTTTGACAATTCTCGATAAATATCACAAACTTTTGAAATTGTACATTATTTTTTACCTCTAAACTCGGTTATTCCTTGTTTTTAATGTAAATATTACACAGTTGCAAAGTTTACTAAGCACTTTAAAACAATACTTATTAAAGTAAATACAAATGTAATTAAATACATATTAAATTACAATACTCTTTAAATACTTTGATATATCCAGCAATGGTTGTCATATCTGAGCCATGGCTAATAAACGGTTAAAATGAGTCGACATAAAATCTTTTGAACTCCAAGAGTAAACAGTTTGACTTACTGAACAAGCATCATATGAGTTGCATGTGGTGTGATGCATCAAGTTCAGGATAAATGATGCAGACACGATCAGCTAAAAGACACTGAAAGGAAACACCCTGTATATATCACAGTGAAAGGCTACAAATGGCGACAAATGTGGTTATCTGTCACACGTGCAGAGACAACAAGTGTCGTACATTATTCACTCACATTTCACACTTACCGATAAGTGCTTATAAGATAGTTGTAACATACTGAAAACCTTATTAATAAAAAGAACTTTTTGGGAAATGTTTAACTTTTATCGATAAGATATAAACTATTGATACGGCCAATAATACCAATAACTACTATAGAACAGTTTTGCTTCTAATTGAGAAAGTTGCGCTCTATAATGTCTTTGTTAAGGGTCATAAGACTTAACTAGTTTAATTGTTTGGAACGGTACCAAACGTAATCCAATACTTTCTATGACTCTCATTAGATAGTTTTTAAGTTTATATTACTAGTATTATTAAAATTTTGAGATAAACTATTGTTACGAACAATACAACTATGTTCCTAGCATGTGTTTTTATGAATTTTCTTTGGAAAAATGAGATAGTCATGCCGTCAGCATGGTAAGACCCAGACCCGGGACCGTGAAATGAGCCCCGATCACGAATGACCCCTAGAACACGTTTTGAGCATTTTTACAAGACATTATATACACATTTCTTGTATTCGTTCTTGTAGTCGTTTAAAAATGGTGGCCCAACTTGCAGAAAACGTAAGTCTGAGATTGAAGGACTGTGAGTGTAGCGAATAAGAGTAACAAATTGCAAAGGAAATTCGATTCACTCACGCAAGCGGCGCTTTCTTTGTATGTCGGCCTGATTTCTTTTAGACGTGTGAAATACAAGTTTTTAGGAGTATAGCCTTAGCGAAACTGTTATTCTGAGAGTAGTTGATATTTTACATGCTACTTTCATGAAGATCAAATACTCATTAATTTGTCCAAGAAGATCAATTATTTTTCCTAGCCGTACAGTCCAACAATTGTTGTTTTGGATATTACGCGTACATTACGTTTAATCATTATACCCTTGTGTGATGTTTATTCATACATTATTAGTTAGTCATCACACACGACGCTTGGTCAGAAGTGTGTTGACGACAATGGAATGTTTGGAACAGTGTTGTGGACATTATTACTAAATAAGTAAACTGTACAGAAGAGCTTTATCGCTTATACCAGCAGCCCTCCTGTAGTGAGAATATGGACACAGAACAAAACGTCGTGAATCTCTTTGAAACGATGGAAATAGTCCGCAATAATAGTTCAAACTCTAAAGCCCACAAGCATTTAACAAATCCGGTGAATCATCTCCGGTAACAGTATCCGCCTCCACGAAATATTGAATAGATGGTAGAAGCTTCACCCGCACACTCAACCTTCTCAAGCCCTGGGGATACGTTTTGTTACTCTTCGAATGTCTTATTATTATTATTAATGGGCATTATTTCGTGGCTTTAACATGCATTTTAGATTTAGAGTTTGAAAGCCGATTCAATGCAGTTTCTTTATATAGGGCCGCAACAATTGAGAAACAGTATAACAATAATGGTATTACCGTCATTACTGATATTAACTGAAAAATACGTATGCTCTGTGTCCACTAAGTGTAAAGTTACCATTAAGTTTGTATGTTAACGTTTCTTTATTCTTGGAAATAAGTAAACCAGACCGACACGCAGCTAAGCGCTAAAGCGCCACTCGCATGCTCACAGCCTCGCTTCGGCCTTCGGTCTCAACTTGGCCTCCAGTGTGACCAGGGGCTCACCAGGCTGTTCGCTCCGCTCACAACCTCACTTAGGACTTTGGCGTCAAACTTACGTGGTCCATTCTCACGGGCGCTACGGTATGAATATCTCATTTTTCCAAAGGAAATTCGATAATAAATTATGTTTAACTGCAACGGACAAAGAATTTCGCATAGAAAATTATAAACACATACGTAAAATAATTATTTATTAAATTGGTAATAACTACTAATCTTGAACTTCTCTTCAACAAATCTGATTGTATTACACATTTGCTTGTAATTTTGTTTCTATAATTATTCGTTCTGAGTTTATTTCGTTCTTCTTTTATGGAATTTGGAAGTTTATGGTTGCTGGATAGTTTACTCACATAATAGAGAAAAGACTTCTTAAACTAGGAAACACTTTAAGTATTCGGTTGAACTTGGAATTGAATGAAACTTGCGATGTTGTTCAAACACTTAGGGGTTGTTATACACGACAAAGCCGTTCCCACTAAGTGGCGCACAACTCAACTGTTAGTCTAATGTAAAGTTCCTTTTCAAACTTTCTTTTTCAATACAATAAATCGTTCCGTCAATATGTTACCGTCAGATAGATTTTACGTTTGATGATTTAAGTACATTTTCAATGTGTACATATTTAAAACGTGCAGTTAAGGAACACGTCTGAGACCGAAGACCGAAGCGAGGCTGTGAGCGGAGCGAATAAGAATAACAAATTGCAACGGAAATTCGATTTATTCATGCAAGTGGCGCTTTAGCGCTTAGCTGCGTGTCGGCCTGGTTTGTTTCGGTAGTTACTAAGCGCTGTTATTAAACATTATTTTACTACACTTACGTGAACAGTATTGATTAAGAAAAGCTTCTAACAAAGTTGTTTTCTAAGGAAACAGTTTCATCAGGGCTGCTTCTGACAAAGCAAATACTCAGAGAAGTCCAAACACCTTTAGAGTTCAACAAAAACATCTGTTTTCACAGTACTTCCCGACATCCTTTGAGGTAAATACCGACCAAAAACTCGGACTTTTGTTGTTGCTTTGTTATAACTATTTTTCCAATAAGTTTTAATCGACTGAAGACACGAAGTGCTATTAACTAAATGTTATTAACATTAAATGTTTTTGACTTACAAACTTAAGAACAAAAACAAAATAAGCTCTTAGACCGTTGCCTTAACCAATTATAAAACTGTACATATTAAAAAAAAACGGGGGTTGATTAGATAAAATATCGTACGTTTTCATAGTACCCAGATAAAGTCAAATTCAAATATTCTTTATTCATAAAAGTTACATAGTAACATGATACTTTCAGTAATACAAATAATGGTTGAAACCTTTGCATTTGATTACATTTAATTGAAAAATAACTGAGATGTATTTATACCTGACTACAAATATGCACAAATAAAAACTCTAAAAGACAATTCAAACTAAAAAGCAATACTAAGTTTACTAACTTTAAAATAAAAATCCTCATAACTTTCAAGTTTTTATGAAAGAAAAAAACGGTTTGATTTTCCAATTTTATAGACACATTGTAAATAATTGAAATATATTTATCACAAAAAAACATGAATAGTGAACAGTCAAAAATGATGCATTTCATAATCTAGTTCTTCTGGTTCACACCACGTCCAAACTTCATAGTTAGGTTGATATACCGGGTGGCCACGACAAAGTGTCCTAAACGGATTACAGGAGTACTATTAGAGCTAGAAAGATGAAACAAACTTTATTCTTTGGAAATCGTACATGGACATTTCAGGACAGATATTTTTAAGATTCTCAGTATACAGAGGTGTGTCAATACTGAAACTCACGGGGTCAAAACTCGAGATTTTTAAATACAAAGGTGGGTCATATTGTACATAGTTTTAATCAGAAGACAATTCTCAACATTTTGGCGAAACAATTTTTTTATATGTTGCGCCATTACAAAGCTAGAGCTATGATCATGAGTCGCGTAAGCTTTTACGGGACGCACTGTAGCTAAACTAAAAATTTGATTAAAAATATGGCGTTTACGTATTGATTTTCAAAACTTGACGAGCTTTTAATGGTATGTAGTACAACCATGTTTTAAAAACATTTATAACCTCAAAATTGATGTAAAAATTGAAGTTACTATTATCATGAATAAGTCAAAAATATTAAAAGTAAAGGTATAGCATGTTGCATATCATTGTAAAGATAATTTTAATATAAACATTTTTTGTATAAAACATAACTTTGTATCTTAATTCGTTTAAGAGCTATAACAAAAAAACAATTTTAACCTTGATTTTACCTGGATTTTAGTAGTTTATGGGCGTTTGACTTGCTTGGTACCTTATTTAAGAGCCACAATTCTAATAAAATAGTTCTTCTTGGTAAAACTCAAAAAATGACAAAAAACATAAAAGAATATAACAATAATAATTGTTTGTAGCTCTTATAAAACAGAGTTGAGAGAGAAAACCAGTTGTCGTGGTTATGTTATTGCGCACTTTGCAATATTTTATCTGCCGTGTTATATCAGCTGATTGATTTCTCAAGCTGTTTGATTGTTGTATTTCAAATGAGTATTCATTTTATTTGACACGTAACAATGTAAAGAAATTTTAAATACAGCAATACAATTTAGACCGTTACTAATTACTAATTTTAGACCGTTAAATTGCTAAAATTAATTGCTAATTAATTAGTGGATTAGAAAAGACACAACAAAGAAAAACCTTGCTACTAAACGGTTTCTTCACACTTGTGAGCTTGTTAATGTGTTTTGTGACTCTTAGCTACAGCAGTTGCAATGTTGGAGGTGAGACTTTGAGCTTTATGGCGCTATGTGTCTGACAGCTCAGCCCTCCTTCTCTATTCACCCAAGTCTTACACTATTGCCAAAGATAATACAAAGTTCGGCAACCCGATCACAAATAGCGCTGCTGACTCTCACCGTCTTTCTTCCCCCTCGGTTCCACATGCTCGAGTTTGCCCGATGACGATGACTTAGATGTGACCAAATCGGGAAATGTTTGAGAACGAAGGAACTTGCGCGTGTGTCAGTGGCTGTTATTTTATTTCCTTTTATAAGTATTTGTATTTCTGAGTTCCAGAAATCTAATTAATATCTTGACAGGGACTTACTTGATGAACTACCAAAGATTCATCTCAAAGCTCCACGTATTGTTGAAGTCATAACTTAAACAAAAAAGAAGACACAAAGCAAAATATAATAGTTTTATTGGAAAGGATTATTTAAAACTATCTCTCTGCGGTAGTTGATGTAAATGAGCTCACAAATTTTATTTCACGCAAACCATTTGTGAAACTCCCAATTGAATTCTGTGTAGTTTCTTTTGTTCCAAGTTTAACCTGAAAATGTAGATGTAATTAATCTGATAATGGCTTGTGCAAACTTGGCGAGAACTAGTTAATTACAGCTTTGTGTACAAACTGCAGAGTGGGTTCATTAACTAACTTTGAAGACAATTACCCAATACTCAACTTGATTAACCTCAGGATAACTTCTGCACTTCAGGAGAAACACTACACTGAACGCGGCTATTCAGCTTTTGTTGTGCTGTTCAACCTTTCGAAGTTCATTTATTCAGCTCCAAAACGTATTATTAGATATTTCAATGGGCATCTCATTGGCTAACTAGACATTTAAATAGTCCAGTTAACTTTTAAGGTTTAAAACGATTAAGGTGACTCTAGTTAAAAGGGAATATTTGTTTTTTTGGATTCTGCATACACTCAGTGATGTCTTTGCCTAGTAATAGAAACAATCCCTTTTTCTGGAATGAAAGAGCAATTTTAGCTCGTATTCCCATGTGTTTAAAACTGTGGTTTTAAGAGCAAAATGATATAAAAATACAAACCACAGATACTATGCTACTCTACAAACTTTGCTAGGATAAAACAAAAGCATTCAATTCTTTTTGTACATTAAGGATTTGGTACTTTATATTCTCTTGGTATTTCTAAATAATGAGATGCGTTACTGAGAAAAGGTTTTGCACATGAGTTGAGCTGAGTTTGAAGTGATTTGAATATTTTGGTCTCGTGAGGTAAACTTCAACGAGAAATCTAAACTCATGGTTTCTTTTCAACAAGAATATGTAACTACATATATTTCACTACAATTTTAAAACGTGAGATTACCGCAATCACAGGAAACTGACGTCGAGTACAAGTACAAAGTTGTGTGTGAAAATCTGTTTGACATTGCGTTCAGTAACCTAAGTCAGCCGTGTTGTGTTGCGTAATGATCCATTTTGATAACTCATTGAGCTCGCATCCTTAAATCACTGTCTTTTGCACGTTACGACCACTACGTTCTTCACGTTAAGAAAAGTTTGGATACACAATCATGCTTAGCAGAGATGTTCCATTAATTCTTGATCTTGAACTACATCACTCTGTTGGACTAATGATATCCTATTGGTGTGACATCCTGTAGGAATGGCTACATACAGGGAACATGCTCTGCAGTAGAGAGACTCACTCAGCCACATCACTCATGTATGACAGCCATTATCTCCTGACACTGTTGCTGCTCACTGCCACGTAATGATCCATTCACTAGATTTACAGCACTGTGTTGCACTAATGTTATCCCTGTGGTGTGACATCCTGTAGGAATGGCTACATACGGGAACATGCTCTGCAGTAAGAGACTCACTCAGCCATCACTCATGTATGACAGCCATTATCTCTGACACTGTTGCTGTTCACTGCCACGTAATGATCCATTCACTAGATTTAGCACTGTGTTGCACTAATGTTATCCCTGTGGTGTGACATCCTGTAGGAATGGCTACATACAGGGAACATGCTCTGCAGTAGAGAGACTCACTCAGCCACATCACTCATGTATGACAGCCATTATCTCCTGACACTGTTGCTGCTCACTGCTACGTAATGATTCATTCACTAGATTTACAGCACTGTGTTGCACTAATGATATTCCTGTGGTGTGACATCCTGTAGGAATGGCTACATATAGGGAACATGCTCTGCAGTAGAGAGACTCACTCAGCCATATCACTCATGTATGACAGCCATTATCTCCTGACACTGTTGCTGCTCACTGCTACGTAATGATTCATTCACTAGATTTACAGCACTGTGTTGCACTAATGATATTCCTGTGGTGTGACATCCTGTAGGAATGGCTACATATAGGGAACATGCTCTGCAGTAGAGACTCACTCAGCCATATCACTCATGTATGACAGCCATTATCTCCTGACACTGTTGCTGTTCACTGCCACGTAATGATTCATTCACTAGATTTACAGCACTGTGTTGCACTAATGATATCCCTGTGGTGTGACATCCTGTAGGAATGGCTACATAGGGAACATGCTCTGCAGTAAGAGACTCACTCAGCCACATCACTCATGTATGACAGCCATTATCTCCTGACACTGTTGCTGTTCTGCCACGTAATGATCCATTCATTAGATTTACAGCACTGTGTTGCTAATGATATCCCTGTGGTGTGACATCCTGTAGGAATGGCTACATACGGGAACATGCTCTGCAGTAGAGAGACTCACTCAGCCATATCACTCATGTATGACAGCCATTATCTACCGACACTGTTGCTGTTCACTGCCACGTAATGATCCATTCACTAGATTTACAGCACTGTGTTGCACTAATGATATCCCTGTGGTGTGACATCCTGTAGGAATGGCTACATACAGGGAACATGCTCTGCAGTAGAGAGACTCACTCAGCCATATCACTCATGTATGACAGCCATTATCTACCGACACTGTTGCTGTTCACTGCCACGTAATGATCCATTCATTAGATTTACAGCACTGTGTTGCACTAATGCTATCCTGTGGTGTGACATCCTGTAGGAATGGCTACATACAGGGAACATGCTCTGCAGTAGAGACTCACTCAGCCACATCACTCATGTATGACAGCCATTATCTCCTGACACTGTTGCTGCTCACTGCCACGTAATGATCCATTCACTAGATTTAGCACTGTGTTGCTAATGATATCCCTGTGGTGTGACATCCTGTAGGAATGGCTACATACAGGGAACATGCTCTGCAGTAGAGACTCACTCAGCCACATCACTCATGTATGACAGCCATTATCTCCTAACACTGTTGCTGTTCACTGCCACGTAATGATCCATTCACTAGATTTACAGCACTGTGTTGCACTAATGATATCCCTGTTGTGACATCCTGTAGAATGGCTACATACAGGGAACATGCTCTGCAGTAAGAGACTCACTCAGCCACACTCATGTATGACAGCCATTATCTACCGACACTGTTGCTGTTCACTGCCACGTAATGATCCATTCACTAGATTTACAGCACTGTGTTGCACTAATGCTATCCTGTGGTGTGACATCCTGTAGGAATGGCTACATACGGGAACATGCTCTGCAGTGAGAGACTCACTCAGCCACATCACTCATGTATGACAGCCATTATCTCCTGACACTGTTGCTGTTCACTGCCACGTAATGATCCATTCACTAGATTTAGCACTGTGTTGCACTAATGATATCCCTGTGGTGTGACATCCTGTAGGAATATTACATACAGGGAATGCTCTGCAGTAGAGAGACTCACTCAGCCACATCACTCATGTGACAGCCATTATCTCTGACACTGTTGCTGCTCACTGCTACGTAATGATCCATTCACTAGATTTACAGCACTGTGTTGCACTAATGATATTCCTGTGGTGTGACATCCTGTAGGAATGGCTACATAGGGAACATGCTCTGCAGTAGAGAGACTCACTCAGCCATATCACTCATGTATGACAGCCATTATCTCCTGACACTGTTGCTGTTCACTGCCACGTAATGATCCATTCACTAGATTTACAGCACTGTGTTGCACTAATGATATCCCTGTGGTGTGACATCCTGTAGAATGGCTACATACAGGGAACATGCTCTGCAGTAAGAGACTCACTCAGCCACATCACTCATGTATGACAGCCATTATCTCCTGACACTGTTGCTGTTCACTGCCACGTAATGATCCATTCACTAGATTTACAGCACTGTGTTGCTAATGATATCCCTGTTGTGACATCCTGTAGGAATGGCTACATACAGGGAACATGCTCTGCAGTAGAGAGACTCACTCAGCCACATCACTCATGTATGACAGCCATTATCTCCTGACACTGTTGCTGTTCACTGCCACGTAATGATCCATTCACTAGATTTACAGCACTGTGTTGCACTAATGATATCCTGTGGTGTGACATCCTGTAGGAATGGCTACATACGGGAACATGCTCTGCAGTAGAGACTCACTCAGCCACATCACTCATGTATGACAGCCATTATCTCCGACACTGTTGCTGTTCACTGCCACGTAATGATCCATTCACTAGATTTACAGCACTGTGTTGCACTAATGATATCCTGTGGTGTGACATCCTGTAGGAATGGCTACATACGGGAACATGCTCTGCAGTAAGAGACTCACTCAGCCACATCACTCATGTATGACAGCCATTATCTCCGACACTGTTGCTGTTCACTGCCACGTAATGATCCATTCACTAGATTTACAGCACTGTGTTGCACTAATGATATCCTGTGGTGTGACATCCTGTAGGAATGGCTACATACAGGGAACATGCTCTGCAGTAGAGAGACTCACTCAGCCACATCACTCATGTATGACAGCCATTATCTCCTGACACTGTTGCTGTTCACTGCCACGTAATGATCCATTCACTAGATTTACAGCACTGTGTTGCACTAATGATATCCTGTGGTGTGACATCCTGTAGGAATGGCTACATACAGGGAACATGCTCTGCAGTAGAGAGACTCACTCAGCCATATCACTCATGTATGACAGCCATTATCTCCTGACACTGTTGCTGCTCACTGCCACGTAATGATCCATTCACTAGATTTACAGCACTGTGTTGCACTAATGATATCCCTGTGGTGTGACATCCTGTAGGAATGGCTACATACAGGAACATGCTCTGCAGTAGAGACTCACTCAGCCATCACTCATGTATGACAGCCATTATCTCCTGACACTGTTGCTGCTCACTGCCACGTAATGATCCATTCACTAGATTTACAGCGTGTTGCACTAATGATATCCCTGTTGTGACATCCTGTAGGAATGGCTACATACAGGGAACATGCTCTGCAGTAGAGAGACTCACTCAGCCACATCACTCATGTATGACAGCCATTATCTCCTGACACTGTTGCTGTTCACTGCCACGTAATGATCCATTCACTAGATTTACAGCACTGTGTTGCACTAATGATATCCCTGTTGTGACATCCTGTAGGAATGGCTACATACAGGGAACATGCTCTGCAGTAGAGAGACTCACTCAGCCACATCACTCATGTATGACAGCCATTATCTCCTGACACTGTTGCTGTTCACTGCCACGTAATGATCCATTCACTAGATTTACAGCACTGTGTTGCACTAATGATATCCCTGTGGTGTGACATCCTGTAGGAATGGCTACATACAGGGAACATGCTCTGCAGTAGAGACTCACTCAGCCACATCACTCATGTATGACAGCCATTATCTCCTGACACTGTTGCTGTTCACTGCCACGTAATGATCCATTCACTAGATTTACAGCACTGTGTTGCACTAATGATATCCCTGTGGTGTGACATCCTGTAGGAATGGCTACATACAGGGAACATGCTCTGCAGTAGAGAGACTCACTCAGCCACATCACTCATGTATGACAGCCATTATCTCCTGACACTGTTGCTGTTCACTGCCACGTAATGATCCATTCACTAGATTTACAGCACTGTGTTGCACTAATGATATCCTGTGGTGTGACATCCTGTAGGAATGGCTACATACAGGAACATGCTCTGCAGTGAGAGACTCACTCAGCCACATCACTCATGTATGACAGCCATTATCTCCTGACACTGTTGCTGTTCACTGCCACGTAATGATCCATTCACTAGATTTACAGCACTGTGTTGCACTAATGATATCCCTGTGGTGTGACATCCTGTAGGAATGGCTACATACAGGGAACATGCTCTGCAGTAGAGAGACTCACTCAGCCACATCACTCATGTATGACAGCCATTATCTCCTGACACTGTTGCTGTTCACTGCCACGTAATGATCCATTCACTAGATTTACAGCACTGTGTTGCACTAATGATATCCCTGTGGTGTGACATCCTGTAGGAATGGCTACATACAGGGAACATGCTCTGCAGTAGAGAGACTCACTCAGCCACACTCATGTATGACAGCCATTATCTCCTGACACTGTTGCTGTTCACTGCCACGTAATGATCCATTCACTAGATTTACAGCACTGTGTTGCACTAATGCTATCCCTGTGGTGTGACATCCTGTAGAATGGCTACATACAGGGAACATGCTCTGCAGAGAGACTCACTCAGCCACATCACTCATGTATGACAGCCATTATCTCCTGACACTGTTGCTGTTCACTGCCACGTAATGATCCATTCACTAGATTTACAGCACTGTGTTGCACTAATGTTATCCCTGTGGTGTGACATCCTGTAGGAATGGCTACATACAGGGAACATGCTCTGCAGTAGAGAGACTCACTCAGCCACATCACTCATGTATGACAGCCATTATCTCCTGACACTGTTGCTGTTCACTGCCACGTAATGATCCATTCACTAGATTTACAGCACTGTTTTACAATAATGAAATCTTTGGGGCGTGACCTAAGTAAGTGTAGCTTGGTGAAGCATTTATAGCTCTTTTAGACGAAAAAGATCAATAATACAATATTATAACGTTAAAAGTATTACTTCAGTTACAATTACTTCGCTACCATAAACTCTTCAAATTAAAATGTACGGTTCTAGCAAAATCAAGACAGCTCAAGAAAGAGGATGACTAAGGGAATGGCTGCAAGCGGTGTTTATGTGCTTGCATCCTTTATTGCCGTTCTTAACTCGAGGCAATGCTCCAATGTTTGCCATTCAACGCGTCTAACCTAATCATATCCACAATAAACCACGTGACCTTGCTGGCAGCGTTTTTATAATTCAGCTTTACAGTCTTGACCTTTCAGCTGGGTTCGTCTGATTTTCGTAGTTTTGTAATAAAATCTTGTACCCAACAAAAGTCTTTAAAATTTGGGAACGTTGTTTATTTTATGCAAGCTTTAGTTGAAACAAATATTTTGGACCATTCCTGTGGTTTAAAAGGAGCTATGAATATTAGTTATATTTAATGCAAATTGCTGTATAAATTCAACTCAATACCATAACATTAAAAACAAATTCTCTCAAAGAAAAGTGTAATATTTCATGTGACGAAGGATAACAAAAGAAGGGATCAACCTGAAACAAAACTTCAGTAAAACCAATGATATATTTTGAGAAGGAAGAGTATTAAGACAAATTATTCGTGTTTTAAAGTAGTATCCAAGAAATATTTCCAAGAGTATAAATGTTCAAACTAAATAAATGTTATCTTTACCTATTTACTTATTGTAGCTCCTGGCACTTGTTTACTTTCTTGATATCTACGCCAAAGTCAGTTTTATTAGAAACTTTATCCAAACTATGTAGGAATACGAACACAATATTTGATTTCTTCTTTCGATCTCATGGGACCACAAACGTGTATCAATTGATTAAATTAGTTTCAGAAAATATATGCCAGTTTTATAGTGTTCTTTTTAGTGACAGACAACAATTGAAAAACAGAAAGTCGGGAACGAATTTGCACGTAGTAAACACGTAGTTAAACGTAGTAACGTATTTACATCGACGGAATACGTTATGATGAGGTGGTTATTGTTTATATTGAAACCTTTTGCTTATTAGATTGCATCAAACATTGACATCGGCTAGCCGGTGTGATGATCCACATCATAACTGTAAAGCGGTAAACTGATGTGATTAGTTAATGAGATAACGTACTCTGATTAATTAATTATTTTTGATCCTCTTATTGAATGATGCTAGGCAAACACTCTGGGGCTCTTTCATGTCTCATGGACTTCAACAAGTTTATTTCTCAAAAGAAAACTTGTTAAAACTCAGCCATCTTTAAAGATGTTTGGAGGAATTCCAATCTGTAAAGTTGTCGATACTTTACTTCTTCTGAAACTTCTGCAAGTTTCTTAGATTTACGAGTTTCATTTCAAACTAATGCGTTCTCGCTCATACCTCTGCAGTATTTCACTGCTATGATTCATTAATTTTGTTTTGCTTCAATTTATCTTGCATTTAGATGGGAGAGTTTCTATCGTGAGCCAAAACAACACAGTAATTGCTCATGCTAAGTTATGGGTTAAACAAATTCAATACGTTATAGAAAAACTATATTCAAGATACTTTGTTTCAAGTTTTCATACTCAAGAGTACCTAGATAACCATTTTCTTAAGCAAGAAAAATAGTTTAGTTTGTAAATTCATCCAAACTGCTAAATGTAGTTGGATAAATCTATGTATTTCATAATATATAGGCCTAATTTTTCAAGCTACGACAGCCCAGAGTACCTATAACTAACCAACGACTTAAACCACAGAAAGAGTCTTTGTGTTTATTGAAGCTACTAGGCTATATTAAAAGTTAATAATGAAACTCAGCTCAACATTATATTATTTAAATATGAAAATTTGTTGTTTGAGAAGGTTTTTATTAAAATAGGTTTAATGCGTATAATGTGGACGGACAATCTAGAATGTTAATGTGGGTTGCCACGTCACATGAATATGCGGGATCATGAATCCCACATTAGTAACCTTCAAGTTTAACTGGGACCCAAGTTTAACTGTTTAGAACTCATGGGTCTGAACAAATCTGAACTGACAACATTCCTCAAAGTACCCCAACATTGCATTGTTACAGATATTTGAAATAATAATACATTTCTTTGTTTCTCCTTTTTTCACATGAAAAATAATGGTTACATAAGCCACCACAGATAATCACAGGCTTCATAAATAATCTTAAACATATATTAGGGAACATACATTATACATTTATTACTAAGAACTGCTCTACCACCAAGCCTCCCGGACCAAGGCAACCCAAGCGTTCCTGGGCGGGTCTGGGTAAACAAAGACAGCCGGTTTTTCGCCAGCCCGCACTAATCATGGATAACCAAGGACCGGAGAAGCAGGGGCAACGGTACTACTCAATCGTAGGTACAAATACATATAGTTTATAAACTCTTAATCATAAACTCAAACAACAAAATATTTCAATTAGTTTTCTTTACTAATGCTCAGCAAGTGAGCTTAAATCAACCTTTACATGAATAATGTGTTTTAAACCACAGTGATTCTTTATAATGTTTATGTTAAACGGCTTTCTTTTTATAGTCAGTTGCTGGTTGCTGCTTGACATGTGTTTACCTGAATTATTTTAACATATTGCTATCACATTTCTTTTGGAAAAATAAGATATCATGCCGTCAGCATGGTAAGATCCAGGCTCGGGCCCATGAAATGAGCACCGATCCTGACTCTCAGAACATGTTTAGGAACAGCCTGTTAGTAGGACAAATTGGAGTAACAAATTACAAAGAAAATTAGATTTTTCCATGCCAGCAGCGCTTAAGCGCTTAGCTGCGTGTCGGCCTGGTTCGGAAGTAACGTTAAGCCGTTGGTCCTTGTATTTCCGTTGGTCATTGGGCTATTAATCAACGACCCATTCTAAGGAAGAGTCGGCCTTAGTTATTATACTCATTACTACCACTCATCACACTCATCCTTCACCACATATTTGCCTTAAAATACCCTCATGAGAGTGGTCGGCATCTCAAATAGTGATTTAGTGATTATTTATAAGCTCTGTTACACAGCCTGAAATACGAGTAACCATCTCACTCAAGAAGCAAGGAAACGTAAAGGTAAAGTAAAAAATATGAAGAATAATGAAATACCATGAAGCAAGACAAGGAAAGAAAGCCTTAAATTGACGCTAGAGTTCATTCCCTTGTCTTCTTGATAAATCCAGTTATTTATCTTCATTTTTATTGTGTTGAGGTTCCCTTGACTTTGTTCTTTTCCTAGACAGTAACTTTGTTCGCTAGTGAAAGCTTTTGTGTTATACAAGTTGTTTTGAATTCATGGTTTTTCGTATACACAACACATGTATGTTAAATTAGAAGTGGGGTACCAAACGGTGTTTTTACGGTCAACCATAGGTTTAAAAATAACGATTGCTTAAATTATCCATCTATTTAGTTAATTTCGTGTTAAAACTGACAAAATACATATACAAGGTTGAATAAAATTATCTCAGTATAGCTTAAATTTGTTTAAACTTGAGATAAATCTCTCACTGTACCTGCATTTAGAGACAATACTTATCGCATAACAACTCTAGGCAATTTATTTAACTGATTCATTTTCCTACAGCTTTCCAAGAGGAAACACTTTTCTTTTGCTTCTTGCTAACTAAGTTTAACAACTCTCTAAGTGAAAGGCAATCAACCATAAAGCAGTTAAACTCGTAAATTTGGAAAAAGAGTGGACCCAGTAAAAAGTGTAATCTGATTAAAACTTTGCTGAGAGGATTTTAGAAGATGTTTTCAAGAAACTTTGAGACGGAGCCAACAGATCAGTTTTAGGATAAACATTCTTCGTCGTGTAAGATATATAAACTGTCAGGAAGTTAAGCCTTGAGTTTACCTTAATCACGTATCGATCATGTTTAACTTGTAAACTCTGTTAAATATATTGCCAGATGTTTGAGTTAACGCAAAATTAAATTAGGTTGAACTCTTCAATTTCGTAAAGGTCCGGTATGAAAGTATTGCATCTGATATTAATATATTAAATATTAATTACAATATTTATTTATTGTAATTTTATTTAAGCTATAACGTAAGAACTAATTTCACGTTAGTGCGACCTGTAGAGTATTCATACATGTACTTTCATCCTCTTTGGCAAGATAAATAAATGCTATACTAACAAAGAAGATTCGCTAATAATATTAAGCCTAAAGAACTCTTTTTACTGTATGAACGTAAAACAGTTTTGACCTTGAAATTGAAAAGATATTGTTGGTTTAACTAACGCGTATAGTTTAAATCATTGCGCATAGAAGATTAAGACCAAAGGGTCAAAGCCAAACCTTTTTTGTATAGACATCTATATAACACGTATTTTTCCTTACTTCTTGAATATTACTTCCATGAGAATTAACCCTTTAAATATTAAATTTTTATTTACGATTGCTTTTACAATTTTAATTATGCACATTAGCAAGCGTCACCAAAGGATCAAAAAGCTTGAAACAAACGACATGTAAATGGACTTACGTCGCGCTAATGTACAAGTTACCTGGTGCATTAAAACTTCACTTACGTCTACTCAAAGGCAATGTTCACTAAGCTCTTCAACTTAAACAAGTTAAATAATTAGTTTTTGAGGTCATGCTTGACGAGAAACGACATTTGTGATTATAAGTGTGAAGCCAAAAACAAAATACTCTCTATGTTACAAATAAAGCGCTCCACCGCCTTATGAGGAACAAAAGATTCCTCGGTTACTAGTTTAAAATTGTGATTATTCAAATTAGTAGGTTTTGTTTTGGATGTAATCGTATTTTTATCATTTCAAAGTGTGGTTGAACTCACGATACCGGACCGTTTCATACAAACCGGCTGAAAAAACTTTAGCCAAAGGGTTGTGAGTTACTCTTAGAAGTTGTTATTTTCGTAAACTTTAAAGTTTGTTTTCAGCGATATCTTTTAGATAATCTTGGCGTAGGCGAGTAGAGTAGTTTATACATTCATGAATATATCGCTTTATTCATGGAATATACGCGGTCTTTGTGAGTAATGGTAAGATCTGCTTTAGAAATATCGCTACCATTTGACTAGAACCTGCTCATTTCTTCTCCAAATCTGTCTCATGTGTAACTTTCAAAATATGTATACTGGCAAAACCGTATTTAGTTTGAGGTATACAACGTTTTCCATTATTACCATTAGCGAAATTTATTTTTCCTGTGGACATTGATCAATGAGTGTTCAGAACGAGATATAATAAACAAATACGGAAACAGCATACTATTTATTGCTTCGAAAACAGCTAGTTATAACTCGTTCAAATTACCTCATCTAAGTACAGATAACTCTCATAAGTAGACCGAAAGATCTGAGTAGATTTGCGCCATATTTGTTCACATATATTTCGGTAAATTTGTTTTATCAAATAAAAAACGAAGAATGTTGCAGTTTGATTTAATTAAAAACGAGAATACTTGCTAGGGCCTACCTACTATCGGTCCATTACACGTATGCACTAGTGTTATGGTTATTTAAAAGTCATCAGATTTGAATATTTTTCAGGAAGTCCCCTACAGATATAGCTTACGTGAAAAGTATAGTAATAATACATTTTGGTAAAGTTAGTATTTGTAAGCTCAGGAATGCTGTAATAATAAGTTGTTGAAATATTTCAACAATTTATCCGTATATGTAGTTTAAGAAAATGATGTTTCCAACGTTTTTTTATTTGAGAGCATCTTATTTAATACAAATCTCAACACGTTTACTCATAGGTTAGAGATTTAAAACTGTTGAGGGTGTTTGCCATTTCGTCTTCCAAACCGGCCATATAGATTATTTGTCCATTAACTGATAGAACAACTATAAAAATAAAATGATTTCGAGTTACCATTTTCCGTGATTATTTTTCTACTAGGATAGGTCTAATCTCATACACATTTTCTAATAAGATAGTATCCTTAAATTTTTTTCGATATACCCTAATTAAGATTCCAAACATTTTATTAGGTTTACAGCTACGGAAACTAACTCAGCACGTGTATTAAAAAACAAACGGTTTTGCTATATTGCTGAGTTGACCTATTACAGTTCCATTTGGTATTGTTCTTTCTCAAGAGAACACGAACCTCATAACCGATGTGAGAACAATAATATCTTTCCTTCTTCACGTCAGTGGTCACGCAGAGCTAATATCTACTAACTCAGATCGTGATCTCTTGCTACTTGTGGAACGTTACATTTTGTATTTTTATACAGGGTCAGGCAAAAGTGTGGAAACGCCTTTATACCTTTTAATCAATTTTTCAGCGCAACCGAACTCGGTACATTTTATTAGAGGAACCAAATGTACCTTTTATTGCATACTGACACTTTGCCCCAGTTTTCAAAAACTGCCCCCCCCCCAATCCCCCAGTTTGAAAACTGGGGCAAAGTGTCAGTAAGCATTAAAAGGTACTTTTGGTTCCTCTAATAAAGTTTACCGTGTATGGTTGCGCTGAAAAACTTGTTAAAAGTTCTAAAGGTGTTTTCACACTTTCGCATAATGCAAATCTGTGTAACTTCAAATTGACGCCATTTCTTTTGGAATAAGAAAGAGACGTCTGGGTTTTCAGCACTCATCAACATTTTCTAAGACCTTCAAAATGAGGTGTATCTCGATGGGGCTTCCCTATGAAAATTATAGGGCTACCCTCCCAATCCCCCATTTTGAAAACTGGGGCAAAGTATCAGTATGTATTGAAAGGTACTTTTGGTTCCTCAATACATGTACCAATTTCGGTTGCGCTGAAAAAACTGGTTAAAAGTTATAAAAAAACACTCTGATGTCTGTTTATTTGCTGATGATACATCCCTGATAACACATAACCAAATTCAAGACAAAATTGAAACTAATTTGATGACTGATTTAAATATACTCAACAAATGGTTTGCAGCAAATAACTTCCAAATGAACTTTTCAAAATCCCAATATATAAATTTTACACATATACGAAGAAAAGAAGAGACTTCTAACTTCAAACTTGCAATTGACAATGAAGAAATTCTACCAAACGACTTAGTAAACTTTTTAGGACTCAAAATTGATAAGAACCTTCGATTTGAACAACACATTAACACTTTATGCAAACAAATATCATCAACCATTTTTCTTATTAGATTACTTTCAAAATGTTGTACATCAACTACATTACTATCTATATATTATAGTCTAGTTGTCCCTAAATTGCGTTATGCCATAGTCATCTGGGGCAATGCAAGTAAAGCAAGTATTAATAACCTATTCATTTCACAAAAAAACGCCTTGCGAGCGATTTTCCAAAAGAAGAACAATTATTCTTGCAGAAATTTATTTAAAGAAAACCAATTACTAACACTCACATCAATATATATTTTGGAATGCATGATATTTCTCAAAAGTAATTTTCAAGAACTGGAACAAAATTTTAATCTGACATTTTTAAAGAATAAAAACAAATTAACAATACCTCATCACAAAACATCGTTTTATAAAAAACATTCAATATATAATTTAGTTAAAATTTATAACATTTTACCTGAAGACATTAAAACAGAAGAAAACATTACATTTTTTAAGAAAAGCCTGACAAAGTTTTTAGTGAAGAATACATTTTATAATATGGATGAATTTTGGATATGAAAGAAGATGATATATGAAATTTTATTAATTGACTTCAATGGCCTACTTCTATGTTTTTACTTTTATTTATGTTTTATGTTTTTGATTGTGTTTTGTTCTAAATGTACTCGTATGTATAATTGTAATGCCTAATGCAATCTTATTGTCTGGCAATAAAGAGTTATCTTATCTTATAAAGGCGTTTCCACACTTTTGCCTGACCCTGTATAGTCTTACAAGAAGAGGGTGTTAAAATCCAAAGACGGCTTAGAAGATTTGAAGATAGAATATCTAAATACGCTACTGGGGTTCACACATTGAAGGTTTTGGTTACGAAGTCGCCCTTGCAAGGGGTTTCAAAAAGAAAGGTCATGTTGCATATTAAATTAAAGATCATTGTTAGCAGACATTAAACGTGCACACATTTCTTTATGGGTAGTAATGAATGGATACTTTTCAATGTTATATGTACGGTAAAATAAAAATACACGAGATTGTACTGTTTCGAAGGTAACTTATGGAAAATCACTGTATTTACACAGAGTTGCTTTGATCGAAGAACCTTTACTGTGAACAGCTAAATGATATTTAACTCTAGGTTCCTCATTATATTAACTTCAAACATAAAATGTATGCATTGTGAAATAAAAAGGCCGACACGCAGCTAAGCGCCACTTGCATGAATGAATCGAATTTCGTTTGCAATTGGTTACTCTTATTAGTTGTTAATTGTTAATTTCGGTTGTTTAGTTGTTTGTTAGTTTTGCTACGCTCACAGCCCAACTTCGGCCTTCGGCCTCACACTTACGTGTTCGTTTACTGCAAGTTATATTACACTAAATCACTATTTGAGTTGCCGACCACTCTCATGAGGGTATTTTAAGGCAAATATGTGGTGAAGGATGAGTGTGATGAGTGGTAGTAATGAGTTATGAGGTGTAGTCTTGTTACAAACTAAAGCCGACTCTTCCTTAGAATGGGTAATTTATTAATAGCCCTATGAGCAATGGAAATACAAGGACCAACGGCTTAACGTGACTTCCGAACCACGCAGGTGATGGTCTGATATGTCTAAACGATGGTGGGAGTTGATGCGGGTATCATCAGATGATCACTTAGACTATCTGAGCCGCTTTAGATCTATATCATCCTCAAAACCTGACCTCTATGAAGCTGGATTACAGGACCACGCCACGAGTATCTATCAGTCGTAGATTACATATCGTAAAAAACTAAAACTCGCCCTTATAAGGGTAGCTTACTTCCGTTAGCTGATTTTGCTAGGTAACGAACTTGACCGAGATACTTAGGCCTACAAAAGGAATATTTGTACCAAATGCTATGAAAATTGGACAAATAATGCGACCTGTAGAGAGTACACATATGTTGTATACATATACGTTTATATGCGTACCAGTTAATAAAGTGTTGAACAAATGCTCAAAACGTGTTCAGGGGGTCATGTTTGGTGCTCATTTCATGGTCCCAGGTCTGGGTCTTACAATGCTGACGGCATAAATATCTCATTTTCCTGAGGAAATTCGATAATGATCATTAAAAAATATTATAGTACATTAGTTATTCCAAATTACAACAAATGATGTCACTTTTGTAGAGAAAACAAAGTGCTTAATTTAATGTAAGTATATACTAGAAGTAAACGTTATACTCAGACCTTACAACAAGATGGAGTGGCTCTAATACATTAGCATACTTTTGGTTTAACCTTTGACCCGACCTTGTTATTGACCTTTAGTGTTACAAACACGAAAATTATGTGGTTCAAGCTGCTATTGCTGAGTTATGCAAACTGTTTGCAACAACAGTTGCTTATTCAGGTAGAAATCTCTGGATAGACGCCGAAATAAGACAGATCAGTAATAAAATACATTTACAATCATAATTAATCAAATTATGATTATACAATTTATACATCTATTTACAAAGTATAAAAAATAATACAGTTTAAACGAAGTACACCCTCAATACATTTTATAAAGACTACTTACAGAAAACAAACTCGGTTTTAAATAAATAAATAAATAATATACATATTAAAATATTTGGCTTTTTAAAATATTTAAACACCAAACCTAGCCAAACATTTTCAAACTGTTATTAGACAATTGTTTTACAAGTTTTATGTAATGAAGTATCAAAACGCGTTCGGTTCTGCTTCACTGGTCCTTTAAAACCAATGATCTCATTCAACATATTTAGTAGTTTTACATTGCGTTGGTAATGTTTTGAGTACCATATTTACTAAACTATAGACTTTAAGCCCTTAAACGTTGGTCAGAGGTTCAGAGCACTTTATCAAACCCTTATCTGTAGAAAACACTCTTCTGGCTTCTGATGTGATTCTTGGCTTACTCAACTTACAACTTGTACTTTGCCTCGTGTCAAGTGTCTCAATGGGAGACCTTATGTGGGTGGGTTTCACGTGGGCTAATCGAAAAGATCCAGGACTTTTCATATAGATCATTAAGATCAAATCTTTGTTTGTGAAATTGAACAAAACATTTACCGAAACTTTTCAGTTGTTAAAATAGGCTTTCGGTGAAGAATTTTAAGCCGATCACGTTGTCATGAGTGGTACAAGAGGTTTGAAGATGGCCAAGCATCACCAGAAGATGATCCTCGTTCCAGACGCTCTTCCACATTAGGTTTGAACGAACATTGATGCAACTCTCGACGCATTTGAGGGTTTTCAGTTAAAATGTCTTGACATTAAGTAAATAAATTATTACATTCTTTTGCAATTTTACAAATTGTTAGCCAACAGTTTAATCGTATGAAATCACTCACATTAGTAACTTGATCATCATTGATCGATGTCAAAGGGCATCTAGAGGATCATCTTCTGTTGATGTTTGGCCATCTTTAAACCTATTGTATCACTCATGACAGCGTGATCGGCTTAAATATTCTTCACCAAAAGTCTCTTGTAACATCGGTAAAGTTTCAGTAGATGCTTTGTTCAACTTTGCATAAACACGTTGATCTTCTTTCAAATCAATCACCAACCAAAATTCGCCAGATAAAAAAATGTTTCGAATAAAACTTGTTCATTTTTGTTTGAGTGTTGATATGACTGATCCAAAACCACTGTTGGGTTACATTTGTGTTAAAATTACCTTTCTTCTGAGGTACCACAAAGGGGGGAGTTTGTTACAAAAGTTTTGTGGGCCCCTGGATTTTATGAGGGGGTGGGAGGCACTAAGTGCGTCAAATCACACTTCAGATCCCACAAAAACCTTCCCTAAAGGGGTTTAAACAATATTTTTTTCAAAAGTTAAGGGGGACATTTAAAACCTACCCTGTATGAGAAATGCGTACATTCATATAATCGAAGAACTTGATTTGTAAGATTTTCCCGATTTGGTGGGGGAGTAGAATAGTTTATACATTCATGCATATATTGCTATATTCATGGAAAAAGCGCTGTTCTTGTGAGTAATAGTGGGATCTGCTTTGAAAATATCGCCACCATTTGACAGAAATCTTTTCTTCTTTTATTCTGGATATGCCTTTCAAACTCGTATACACATAAGTGGCTTTCTACGCTACAGAGTATTAGCACTCCTTGTACCAATCTTCAAGCTAATATGTACCATGCTTTTTTAACGAATTTCATTTGGAAAATAAGATATTCAAGCCGTCAGCATGGTAAGATTCAGAATCAGGACCATGAAATGAGAACCGATCCTAACCCCCAGAACACGCAATATCGCGCCCTCATATAAATAAATATTAGTAAAATATGATATTTGTTGACCAACAAATAATATATATTTAGTTTTCAATAAATATAATATCTTCAAAATCATCTCATCTAAACACATTGTTTTCACAGCCCAAACAAATGTATTTAGATCAGCTTTTGCTACAATTGTAATTACAAACTTCACAAAATGGTTAAACATCAAAGTCAAAAACTAATTTCGTTCAATTTACAATCTTTTCATGCTTTGTTAGTTGCACAATTTTGTTCAACACTAATCTCGTCATGATAATTAAAACAATATACGTTCAAAGTTTGCCTAAGTCTAAAATTAGCTAATTAATTACCTAAATTTGTTTTGTTTATATTATGTTTATGTTAAAGAGTGGCTAAAAGTTATTTCTTCATAATTAATATTTGTCTATCGTTTAGGTAAACCTGACAAAATAATGGATTGGCATGGAAACCTGTTGTCATAAGTAATTAAGTAGATATGACGCGTTGAACAAACTACTGTAAAAGTAAATTAACCATTTCATGTTTTTAATACTATATCGTATATTTAGCAAGAGGTTAAGTGTTTATAGCTACTATATTAGTCGAAGCTTGAATTATAGTATCTATTAGTCTTAAATACATCCAATTTTCTGGTAAAATAAAGTTTAAAAATATTTCCAAAGTTCTAAAAAGAATATGGTAACAACATTAAAATAAAAGTTTTATACAGAGTGGGTTTTAAATGCCCCCACCTTAACCTTTTTAAATGGGAATATTTTTTATTCTTCAAAGAATGTTTTTATAGAATTATAAAGTTTGTTTTGACTTACTTTGCGTCAACCACCCTCCACCCAAAATCCGGGGGCCCTCTCAAATCTTTTAAATACAACCACCCCCCTTGAAACACCTCAAAAGAAAGGGAATTTTCAAATTTAACGACGCAGAAACAATTTTTATCTCGACTAGTTTTTTTGTTTACCAACTCAAAGATGACACAACATCAGGTTTAAAATACTCTAAGGGACTTTGTTATAGTATTGTGATGTTCCCTCATAGTATTTTGAAGAAATCTTTACATATAAAATAAACTGTATGTGAAATGTGACATTTTAAGCCTGATGTTGTGTAAACTTTAATTTGTTTAACAAAAAAAACGAGTCGAGATAAAAAATGCTTGAATTTTAGTTGATTTTTCATTTCCTTTGAAGTGCCACAAGGGGGAGTTTGTATTTTAAAAATTGGGAGGTCCGCCTCCTCCCCCGGTGACGCAAAGTACGTCTGAACTATCTGATAAAAACAGTTAATGTTGGGGGAGGGGAGGTATTTAAAACTCACCCTGTATATAAATAGCTGTATTTTTACTCAGTTCGTATCAGATAGGTCAAGAATGCTGTTAGTTTTGTTCTTCGATATTGCTCCACGGCATTATAAAATAGACGAAAAGTTCTATTTATAATGATAATGTTCTAACAAAAGGCAGAAGCTCATTCTCAAAAACAATTTTAACTGTAGGATATTAAGCAAGCTTACCTCTAGAAAGAGACTGTAGAACCAATCTTATTCGTGGTATCTACTTAGTAGTAGATTGGTTCGTATCGAGAAGGAAGGTTCGCAAAGGCTACTCTCAGCCCTTTAGATCTACAAGATGGAGTGGTTCCAATACATTAGCATGCGCTTGGTTATCCTTTGACCCGTCCTTGATACTGGCCTTTAGCCTTTTCGCTAACACGATAATCATTTCTCCCAAGTTTACTCGTACATTTTAAGGCATATGAAGAAACGTGGTTGAAATCAGCTGAATTATTGTTTCTGTTGATTTGTGGAATGAGCTCTTCGTTACACAGGATTCGTGGGACTGGGACTCGTGGCGTGGTCCTGAAATCCAGTTTCATGAGGTCAGATTTTGAGGATGATATAGGTCTAAAGCGGCTCAGATAGTCTCAGTGATCATCTGATGATACCCGCATCAACTCCCACCATCGTTTAGACATATCAGACCATCACCTGCGTGGTTCGGAAGTCACATTAAGCCGTTGATCCTCGGGCTATTAATTAATGACCCATTCTAAGGAAGAGTCGGCCTTAGTTTGTAACAAGACTTCACCTCATAACTCATTACTACCACTCATCACACTCAACCTTCACCACATATTTGCCTTCATGAGAGTGGTCGGCATCTCAAATAGTGATTTAGTGATTATTTTAAACTACTTGTAAAGGTCACTAGGACTTTTCTCTTAGTTTCTACGTGTATTCTGCTTTGTGTAATGAGACTTTGAACAGAGCTTTTATGTCCTTGGATCTAATTTTTCCGAGCACACCGTAGATATAAACTAGAGACCCTCTTTATCGAACCTGACGTTGTAATTTGTTACGAAGTATTTTTATTTTTGTGGGTTTTAAATGAATTAAATCAATGGGAAATAGCTTGCATTTATATAGAAATGGACTAATTTTAGCCGTAGTGCTATGATATTTATGTTTAAAACAAATTTGTGGCTAAAAAGCACTCATAGTTTTGATTTAAATTTTATGATCTGAATTGTCCAACACTAAAAACACACGAGTAAATATTTTGACACATCGCAAAGCCGTGCCGAGTGCTTAAGAGGTAAATTAATATTTGTAAATCCCCATCATGTAGCGTAATCGCCGCCATCACAGAACGTCTGTGCAAGTAACAAAATAATTGCAGGGTGAGCATCTGGGATTTTACATACACCTATTAAATACCAAACCTAAAATCTAAGATGAATAAACATCCATCGTACAGAGAAAAGAAATATGAAATTATTTCATTGCCATCTTTTTGTCTGTAAAGTAATGAAATAACAGCCAGATTCAGATCCAAGCGCTGCGGGCAAATCATGTTTTCTTTATTTGATTGAAACCGGAAGTTTTGGGGGAAATATTTCTGTAGCAAGGTCTGTTTTATCATTTTGTTGGTTCGGTTAAAATACTTTATTTTATCAAAACAAAAATGAAACTACCCCAACAAGTACACAACTCAATGAAGGAAAAACTGCAAGTCAATTTTTCTTACAATTATGATAGAAAACAACAAAGTATCATTACTTGTAAATTTTCCTAGGATTATGAACATAGAAATATAACAAAAGAAAATACAAATAGATTATAATTTCTTCTTTTGGTGAATATTAGGATCTGTGTAGGTAAAAACCCATTTTAAGGGTCCTCCAAAAACGTATATCTTCCTGTGCTACAGAACCCATCTCAAATACTATAAAAGAAAGAGATGGGTATTTTCTTTCACTTCATCAGAAAGAAAGCAATTTATATATAAATATCATGTCCTATTTATCTTAACCTTTAATATTTTCAAACTTCATAATATTAGTGCACCAACTCTTTTACATTTAAAGAGAGCCTTAACACCTTTTACAAAGAAAAATATTTTGTCTACAATTTCTAAAATCATCTGAAATTTAACTATGGACTATTGGAGTCGATAAACAAAACACTAATAAAACCACTTTTGGTTTTAGTAAGATCAAATTTACATTTCTTAGTTTGCTTTATATACACATTACCACGTAATAAATAATATAATTTAAAACTCTGTACAAATATTTATAATAAAGAAAGCACTTTGCACTCTAAAAACAAGAGCTGTGACGGTGCTCTTTTCAAAGACATTTGTCATAAAGTGATTTTCTATGTAGGCATATGTACATATCACAGATATATTAGTTAATTAACAATATCAAAACCAAACAAAATGTAAGTAAATACATTCATGAAGAAATCCAGGGTGTTCTTAAAACTACTGAAATAGCAATAGGAGAGATATTGGGTGAGGAGAGAAACTGTCAGTGCCACTTAAGAGCGAATTGATATGTCGTATCACACATTTGTTGAGAAAATATCACGTCTTTCTGAGAATCCAATTCTTTCGATCACTGTTTTAAAAGGAAGCCTCTACCACAGGTTGCTAGTTTTCAACAGAGCTTAATCAGTTTTGAAACGTCTTGTAAAAAAAAGAATATTGTATAAAATATTTATGGTTGGTTATTAAAAGAGTTATTTATAAAATGTGAGGCAAACTACGCTTGGCAGTGGAGATAATCAGGAAAGAAGATACGACTGTTAACTTTCAAGCTATTTATTTTAATTTCTAATTAAATAAAGAGGAAAATTAAACTCTTGTTGTAAAAATGTTACTACTATAAAATTAGTATTAAGCCTAAGACAAGAATATGACCAACCTTTTTATATTATTGACTAATTAAGAATACTAAACTGATAGAATTTGAATTAAAATTATATATGTTTAAGCCTTGTGGCTATCATGCCGTTTACCACTGAAGTGATAAACATTGTGTGATTGATATTGGTAGTTATTAAAGCATTTTGAATAATTAAACTATTAAAGAAATGAAGTAGAATGACCAAGTTCACATTTTGTTATACAAATAATTTTGCAATTACTTATTTAATGAAATATCCAATTAATCCATGGTAAAATTAAGGCACTCGCGCACTTAAGGGAACACAGGGTGAACACACCACGGAGGCAGCAGAGTTGTTAGCTTGAAGACTTGTGGAGAATTGATGTCCGCTCCCTCCGGGTGAAAAAAGTCCGCTGGACACCTCTGACCACTTCCGCCAGTCAGGCTTGTAGGCGTGACTATGTGAATAGATGTGATTTTAATTGTGTTGCTCGAACATAGCCGATAGTCCACGTGGACTGCACGTGTCGCAGATTCTTCTTGCTGACATCGACTATTGATTGTTCTCATGGTTTAGAATTATTGTTCTGAAGTCTAAAGGGCTACTGTTACACCATGAGAAAGGAAGTTGTCCAGACGAGCGGGTGCTGGTTTCTGGTATTGGAGATGAATTGGTAGAGCTATGAGCTTGAGAAAGGATGACAGTAGTTTTAGTAAAATATTAATATGGGGAAACGAAGAAATTCAGAAAAGTTGTTGCTTGTAGGGTTGACCTTGTAAGGTCATTTTTTCAGTTAGGGGAGCGGGAATGCAATTCAGTTGGGGTAGAGAGTTGGTTCATTCATGACAATGTCAACATTCAACATTCATGACACAACATTCATGCGGTTGTTGAACTACTGTCCATAATGATATATTCCTTGGGCTTAATACAGAAAACTACATTAAGTGTAAACTAAAATATAGTAATTTTTGAAATTACCCTTTTTCAAAATGCTTCTTAAGTGTTAACTGTTCCGACCTTTTTCCCCACAGTGCTTGATGATTGGGAAGGTTTCAATTTCCAGAGGATTTTACTTCATATGGAGATAACACTGTATTTATGATCAATCCAGGCCCGGGTCCATTAAATAAGCACCACTCCCGACCTTCGTTAAAACATTGTTAAAATATGTATGAATATATATTGGTTTATACAATTCACAAAACACTTGCTGAAGTCCATTAAGCACTTGATGAGTCAGTATTTTTAATCGGAAACGGTGTCTTCCTCGCATAATGCAAAGGTCCTGCCAATTTTTAAAAGGTGCTACCTTTCTTCGACTCAAAACCACCGCCCCGCCCATTTTAATCCTAGTGGCTTTTGAAAGGTTTTGAGAAGGATTTTTAAACTGAGTCGCTAACTTTCTAGAAAAAAAACTACTGGTATCGAAATAATTCGGATTCCGAAATGGTAAAGCAACAATACACAAAGAAGTGCGTTTGGTCAAAATAGCGTGCGTTTGGTAGAAGCTAGTAAAAGTCAAGGAACAACTTTAAGCGTATTCTTTGATAAATCAAACGTTTTAATTGTGTTGATGACACCACTTTGGCTTGCAAACGGTCTTACGAGATACAAGGAGTAAACCACTAAACCTGAGCAATAGAGCAGAATTTTGTTGACACTTTAGACGTGTGAGCGAAGATAGGAGCTGGGTTAGAAGTTCCCCAGGGCTCTATTCTTAGTCCCTAACTCTTTTTGATCTACATCAACGATGTTTTTTATAGCCACATTAGGGACATCAGTCAATTGCACAAATGCATATTTCGTACAAATATTATAACGCCTCCATCAAGCTATAGAAAACAAGATGTATGTTCTTTAAAACGTACTGTTGAATTGTAGCTAAACCTGTTGATAATTTGACCCCAAATTACAGTATAAAGACGAAATTATCTTTCATCGGAAAAATTAAAATCCAAAGGGTAAACTTAAACATTTGAAACTGAACAAAGAATCGTCAGATGAGATTTCTTGGAAAAAATGCACACATGTTTACCTTATTTTACTTCCCGAAGCCTAATCTTACTGGGAAAAATACCGTTTGTAGCGTATTGAATTTGACGTTTGTAACGTAACAAACCCAAGCGATGGGTAAAATATTGTGACAGGAGAAGGTGAAGTTGACACGTTTCATTCAAATACAAACAGCTGCCTCCGGCCTCGTCATGCATACACATACACACACACACATACATCGTGTTTGTGATAAAGCACAACATCTGAGGTTCACTCCCTTTGACGCTTGTACTTTATGTTTACACTTTTTCAACAAACGGGAAGTTATACAACAAAATTATATCCATATCCTTCTTAAAGTATTTACTGTTTTAATATTAATAGTATACTTTTTACTTACTTTTTGGAACTACGTTTCTTGCTCGTACATGTACAATGTTATTTTATCAACATAAATAATCTGAATTTATCTTTAATACTCATGCTTGTATGTAATTCTGTCTTTTTAATGTGTTTGGCGAAACAACCGAACCCGAGAAACTAGAGTATGAATATTGTCATAAACTAAACAAGTGATAAGTTAGAACCAACTAAATAAACAAAAACAGTTTAGCTGATCGCGATCAAAAACCGTTAGCGTTCTATTTTAAGGGTCCGCCTCCGTGGTCACCGCAGGTAGGCTGAATTCGTCCGCCCAAGGGACACATGACACCGCACACGTAAAACGGCCTTCTTTCAACTGATGCGGCCTAACTGTCAAACCCTCCGCTTGCAAGGGTTTCGTAGACAGTAGATAGCGCTCTTATGTGAAGGTTAAATTCGGATATGTTAATTTTATGGAAAGAAAAAGAGTTTATCTGTGTTTGCTTGTGATTAGAGTTTTGATAAACCTATTTTTAGCTTCTTAAATAAAGTCTTAAAACACTCTATTTTTTCTAAATTTAAACGTTAATAGCGTACACACTAAAATACATTTCATGAAAGGTGATCAAGCAAACCTATATACGAGTAGGCCTAAATGTTTATCTTTCATTTAAGAGTTGTTTAGTCATTAATACTAAAATCTCCTTTAATTTCCATGTAAGTAAATATTGCATATTCCCATAAATTTAGCTTGTGAGTTCCCTCTTTGTTCTTAAGTAGTACGTAATGCTACGTGCAATCTATGTTGGAAAGTCTTTTTGTGCTACTAATATTTACAACCTAAATATTTTTGCCGTTTGATTACATATCACAAAGATTTTTTTTTAGAAGAAACTATTTTGTTGATTTTGAATACAAGCATGGGTTATGAGTACTGCTTTACAGGTGTTTTTCGTTTTAGCTAGATAACGCATGATTGAATTTTGAAATCTTCATAGACTCAGCCCTAAGTACCGCACTTATCAAAGTGTTCAACGTAATCTGATACTTGTCAGTTTTTTAAGATGCCACTTTTGAAACTTAGAACGTACTGTTTGCATTCTTATTCAACGAAATTAGTTTGGAAATAACAAAAATCAATGATCTTGCAAACCTCAGGACAAATCTTTTCAATGAAGTAAACACTCTACTAAATCATTACCCAAGTGTATAAACTAAACTAAATAAGCCTCAAGTATTATATAGAGTTGTCAGGAGATATAGAGGGGGTGACAGTAAGTGACAAAGCTTATCAGCCCAGATGACGTAACTGTGTTTATCTAAGTTGTCTCTTTGAGCAACCTCAGCAGAATGCTTTTCACGTTGTCAGGGTCTCAATAATTATATTGAATTTGACAGGTTTGACAGTATTGAGGGTTCTGAAAGTAAGTGACTTGTAAAATTAAGAATACGATTTGGGTTAGGTTTAAATTACGAAAGCAGTGTCATACTTATCAGCACTTAGCGTACTTTTCTTTTAGTTAACTTCACAGTCTAGTACTCTAAATCACTAAATCACTATTTGAGATGCCGACCACTCTCATGAGGGTATTTTAAGGCAAATATGTGGTGAAGGATGAGTGTGATAGTAATGAGTTATGAGTTGTAGTCTTGTTACAAACTAAGGCCGACTCTGCCTTAGAATGGGTCATTAATTAATTAATTAGTCTTGGCCCAATGACCAATAGAAATACAAAATAGAAATGCGTGGTGACTTCCGAACCACGCAGGCGATGGTCTGATATGTCTAAGCGATGGTGGAAGTTGATGCGGGTATCATCAGATGATCACTGAGACTATCTGAGCCGCTTTAGACCTATATCATCCTCAAAACCTGACTTCCATGAAGCTGGATTACAGGACTACGCCACGAGTCCCAGTCGATTTATTATATATATTATACTTAAAATATAATATATATCATTAACTCACATTCCCTCTACGTATTGTGTTGAACACAAAAAATAACACAATATAGTAGGAAACAATAAAGCCGCTAGCAGCACAATTCACCGGATCAATAACAGAAACGATATTTTGTCAAGCTCGTGGTCGCCTGCACTGTTTTTGCTTTGCTGTATTGTTGTTGGTTCAAATGGTTTAATTTGTCAAAGTACCGTTTACTAAATTTTTAAATCCAAAACTATTGAGAACTAACTTGAACCTTTCCTGAAGTTTGGCCTTGATGTCTGTAGTTGCTTGTTATGTTAGTACTGACAGAGTACATTACTTTGTAAGTAGGGTACATGTTACATGTAAGTATGGGCATGTTGTGAACCTCTTACATAAAAACAAAAACTGATGTTCATTGGACAAGAAAAAACATTCTTGTGTGTAATTCATGTAAAAGATGTTATCTTAACTCTTATGATTTCGCGGCTGGTGTTACAGTTAAAATCTAGTTCTTCCGTTCACACCACGTCCAAACTTCATAACTAGGTTGAGATATTTCGGCCTCAATATGTAGTACCATCTTCAGTCACTGATTAGCTTAAACCTGCACCCAATCTTGTTTCAGCGAATCAGTGACTGAAGATGGTATTCCACAGCGAGGCCGAAATATTTAACCTAATCATGAAGTTTGGACGTGGTGTGAACCAGGAGAACTAGATTATAGTTAAAAGATGTTATGATTTTATTGAAGACGGTTCAAACCGAAATATATTATGTTTTATAGTTTTTAAAGTAACTTTTACCCTTTCATTTTTTAGTATTTGTGTATCTTTTTATTTAACTTAGTCTGCCAGCTACCATAGACCCATGCAGCCAGTGCACTGGTTTATTAGAGCTGGTGGTTGACGAGCCGCGTAAACCTTTACATTATTACCTGTACCATTGCTTTACCTTACCTTTACAACGTAAACTACAGTTAAAAGGTTTGTAAAATAGTGTTCGGTATTGAGATGGTTTCCTATTAATTTGTAGAATTTGTATGCTCTGAGTAGGGGATGTCAGCTGAGACTGTAATATATCAACTCGGTTGTCCTCATCTACATACACCCATGTCAGGACTGGACCCTGCAATCTCACATTCCCTCTCTTGGTTTTATGTGGGGGGATTTGTATACTTTAGTTGTACGTAGTATAAACAATTAAACATCGTTTGAAACATTTTGAATCATCGTAAGGCATTTATCCGTGATTCGTTTGTTTTTCGATTTGATTTAAGAAATTAGAGTCTACAATAAGCACCTACGTCTAATAAATAGGCAACTAAATAGCGGATCCGTGGCGGATTGGTATCGCGCACGACTCCGGAGCTCATCACTCCGGTGGCGCGGGTTCGATCCCCGCAGTCACCACTTACAATTTGTAATGTGACAATACGGTGACGTTAGGTAAAGGTCGATGTTGAGTGGTAGAGTGGACTTTGTAGTCCTAACTTCGCCTCATTAAACAAGACAAACTTTACGTTTACCTTTTAAATAGGTCAAATAAAGTAAACTTAGGACAGAAAAATACATGTTTGTTGAGCCTCGCGTCAACTTTAATTAAATATATATTTCTTTACGGTTTTACTTTATTTTCTAATTTTGTACGTAAGTCTCTTAACAAGCGAAGTTAGCTCTACAAAAACCTTTCTACCACTCAACCTCGACCTTTACCTAGCGTCACCGTAAAGTAACATTACAAATGTAAGTGGTGACTGCAGGGATCGAACCCGCGCCCGCAGAGCGATCAGCTCCTGAGTCGCGCACGATTCCAACCCGCCACGGGTCCGTAGTCGTAACTTGTAGAGATGTTTAACTGAGAATAAAATAAGGTTTTGTTACCTTCGTCAATATCAAAACATTGTGTTGAGGGTGGTTACACCCCCGGGACTTTTCGATGTAAAAACACGTCTGGCGATGAAGTTTTTACACCGAAACGTCCCGGGGCCTAACAACCAGTTATACACATTATTGGACATTGAAGGAGGTAAAAACCTATTTTACTGTCAATTTGATATCCAAGAGGCAAACAATGAATGTTTGCTTTTTAACTAACCACACCATCAAAACAAAAGCGGTTTGCGGTTAATTATTTCTTGGATAATTTATTGTAAACTAAAGCACAAACATCGGAGGGACAAGTTATTTAGCTTATTACATCAATAAAATTTGATTGACAACAGATATACTATACATAGATATTCACACCAAGTTAAGTAAACTACCAGTAATTACAAATTTAGTGGAAATAAATGTACACACAAGAATGATTTTTAGTTGTTCTAAAAACGGTTACACGTTTTTGAAAATGGGGGCAAATCGTGAACTAAAATGAAAGAATATGAATTGTTCAGTTTTTTATATCAGGTTCTTTAACTGTCCCTTTTGAGAGAGCAATACATTTTGTTGACTAATATGAAGTAAATCGACTATCAATCTTCTAGCCAAGAATCGACCTGAAAACGTCTTTTTGTTTAAGGAGATTGTACATGTTATGTAAACATGTAGCTATGTAAGGGTATACACTAACAAGCTCTTCTGTAAAGTTTGGTTATCAAGTATTTATACATCATAATGTTATTTTCGCTGTATCGATTTCAAGAAAACGTACAACATTATTTCATAAGTAATTGATAATTAGTTCGAACGCACCTTTATGTGTAAGGAAGACTAGTTTAGTGATAAATAATAGTAACGATTATTCTAGTAACGTACCTTTTAAGTTCTCATTATTACTATTAAATAAATGTATTTTATTTAAAATCAAACTTTTAGGGTTTAAGTAAGACGGAGTTATCAAATGTACCGAACTTTTTTTAATGCTCTTAAGAACTTAAGAAAAAAGGAGATGTATTGTGCTGAAAACACAAGCTGAATAAACTTTTATTCAAAAACTAGAGAATATATTGAACGCTTTGTGGCTTGTATTTTTCTATTTCTTGCAATATGTAATTTTGCCGTAAATTATGACTTATGCCGAATTTACAAGGTTTTCTAACCAAATCAGTCAGCTTTAAGCTTCGCTTACCATTTTAAAGAGTTGAATATGTTTCTAGATGATTTTTACGAATATTCTCAGTAACAAGAGGTACTGCGCTGGATTTAATAGAAAGTGACTTTGAATGCCGAAACTTAAGTATGACGAAATAATGCTAAAACATAATAAGCTACAAGAATAAATCTTGAAAAGAAATGAAGGTTTAATTCATTTTAAAACCTATTTATCACCCTGTTAGTTATTGGGTTAACTATTCCATACTAGCTCATAACCTTCTGTTATGTGTTATGTTTTAGGGGACTTTTCACCTGAAGACGGGTGCAATTGTGTGCATTAAAAAATATTAAACACGTTCGGAATATTATTTTAATTTCAGTAATTCCATCGCTAAATCACTATTTGAGGTGCCGACCACTCTCATGAGGGTATTTTAAGGCAAATATGTGGTGAAGGATGGGTGTGATGAGTGGTAGTAATGAGTTATGATGCGGAGTCTCATTACAAACTAAGGCCGACTCTTCCTTAGAATGGGTCATTAATAGCCCAATTACCAATGGAAATACAAGGACCAACGGCTTAAGGTGACATCCGAACCACGCAGGTGATGGTCTGATATGTCTAAACGATGGTGGGAGTTGATGCGGGTATCATCAGATAATATCTGAGCCGCTTTAGACCTATATCATCCTCAAAACCTGACCTCCATGAAGCTGGATTACAGGACCACGCCTCGAGTCCCAGTCATCATCGTCAACAACAAAGTTCAAACAAAAAATTCACTATAAATTGCAAACAATGTGAACAGGTTAACCTGGTTGCAAAAGAAGTAAACTTGTTATGCGACGAATCAGCGCTTTGTCTAACTTCGAGATGAACAGCTTCAACTTCAATCAAACTTGGCTCAAGCAGAAATTGATTTAGCCTCTCACCGTCTTTGTAAGCGGTTACACAAAACTTAATTCTTTAACTATTCTCCAACTACATAAGCCTTACTGAATGTACCAACAGTCGTTTATAATAGCTTGTATTGTTAAAAGTTCTTTTAAAAAGGCGCTGTTTGATTATCAGGTTTAAAGAGATTGAATGGCTTATGATTATGTTTAGTCATTATAGTTTATTTAAAAACCCTTTGAGGTATGTTTTTATAAGATCCTAAAGTTTGTTTTGGCATACTTTGCGTAATCCCCCCAAAAAAAAAAAACCAGAGGGGCTGTCTGAACTTTTAAATACAAACCCCTTCTTTGTGGTATTTACGAGTAAAAAGGAATTTTAACACAAATTCAACAACGCAAACCTATTTGTTTTTTGTTATGCCTATATACAAATTACATGAAGTCCGGTTTAAATGCCAAATTTCACATATAATGTATTTTGAATGACAAATAGTTGACAATCCCATAACATAATATCATCGAGTATTTGGAAGAACATTTTGTCATTCAAAATAAATTGTATGTGAAATGTAGCATTTTAAACTTTTAACATTTTTCTTCGCGTCGTTCATTTTGTGTTAAAATTCCTTTTTGAGATGCCACAAAGAAGGAGTTTGTACAATTTGGAGGGCCTTCCCACTGGCTTTTGGGTGGGGGCTGGGTGACACTATAAGTACGTCAAAACTTATTACGTCAACTTATTTTGATGGTAGACTAACAAATACAAGGGTTTTCAACAAACAGTAACAGCTGTTCTAGGCTTTATTGGACAAATTAGATTCGGTAAATTATTGTTGATTGATTTCCGAAAATTATGATTTAATAAACCCAGCCATTTAAAACAAGTTATTTTCAAACGCGAGGCTATTTGGTCAATGCATCATTACAAGGTATGTAAAATGCTCAAGCCGTTGTCCTTTTCCCAGTTTTGGTCTTGTGCTTTGTAAAACAACACAACAAAAGGAGACGGAGCAGTGTACAAACATCCTGGAAGAAAGAACAACAAACGGCTGTTTTCTCAGCATTTCTCAGAATCTCGTCAAGTGTGAACATTTCTGTATCGAATTACAATTTAGCCTCCAAAACTAACTTGAAAATAGGAAAAGAAGATTATCTTGTTGAAAGTACTCAAGACCTTATACAGAATCTTCAAAAGTCTTTCTCCTTTCTGGATTATTTCTCTGGATGTAGAAAAATATTGAAATACATTATTTGTTATCTATGTTTGTTTTCAAGTGATTTATCATGATCATACAACACGAGGTTAAGAGTTGGTGACACGGGGGTTGTAGGGCTGATAGGTGGTGCTTTGGTGGCTCGCGTAGTTCAGCAAATGTGAATGGGGTGTGAATGTAGCTTAAGGGTTTAAAGTGTCATTATTACTCGTATCATAGTTTTAATTGTTTATATCTTCAAAGTTTATGTTTTGTTTCATTTTACTTTGATTGCATTTAAATTTGTATATATTGTTTATCATTTTTAGTTTTAAGTGCATTGAATATGATGTTTTCTATTGTAAATTTTGTATATTATAAATGGTGATTAAGTGGAAGAGAGGACTTTAGAGTCTTAACTTCGCCACATAATAAAGACTGATTTCATTTCATTTTTCATTTCACATAAAATATTTACTTGGACAATTTTAAATAGACTCTATACAAAAGTTTTCGTAAATAGCCATTTTGTTTGTTAAAATAAATAGTGAGTAGAGAGTTTGATTTGCCTTCCAAGGTTTCTGACGGTACAATATCCATCTTTGGTTTTGTGTATTAGTTAGATTTTGTAAATAGTTCGAACTGCAGGTTTTTCTAGTTAAGGGGGTGCAGTAGTGGCCTTGACCTTGAATATCTTCCTCAAGAACAATGTAAAACAAGCATTTTCTTGAGCACGCCTTCAGTTTACATCGGGCATTTATGAAATTAACTTAGTTTTAAAGTGTATTAAATGTTACTGTGACTCCGATGAGCTGATTTCCCGATTTTATAAACCGTGGCGTGAATCCAAAAACTGAAAACCCTGTTTTTGGAAAAATTTCTTGTTTTCACTTGTAATCTAATAAAATTTTTCAAAAAAGTGGTCAGTGGAATCACTGCAGTGCATTGTTATCTTTCAAACAACCTATTTAAAAATGATCTGATCAAAACAGTAGGCGTGAAGTGTCTCAAGAAAAAACTTGTTTCTACATTGCTCTTATGGGACAAAATTTAAATGGCTGACAGATACTGTGCAATTTTAAGCCGTATGAACCGTAGCATAAGATTAATGTTGTCCAAAACATGTTTTCAAGGTACATTATTAAAAATATTACGTACATTTTAAAAATACAAATCTTTCCTTTTAAGATATATATATTTTAACGTAATACACTTTTTACTTTGCTTGAACTGAACCAACTCTACCTCATACTTTACGTATCAGAACGTGGTTAACCAAGGGGAAAAGTGTTTGGTTCATTAGGCCTGGATGTGCTTCCTATCGACTCTCATGTTCGTATGTTCCCAACTTATACCAGTTACGTGTTTCCCAAGCTTTAAACTTGAGCTAAGAGATTTTATTTCGTTTAACATTTCAATTTGTTATTAGTTAATATAATCATTATTTTGTTGAAATTTCTGGATGATTATTCGAATTGACGTTTAAAATATATTATTGTACTCGTAAAAAAGTACTGCTAAGGATAAAACATTGGCATACAAAACTCAAAAACGTATGTTTTTGTGAAAACTGAGGTTCGCTTATTACAACCAAAATTAGTTTATCTATCATTACAATGAACTGTAATTAGCTTTGCTCTTTTTAAAGCTACAAATTGTATCCTTTCTTATGCGTTGTTTCTGATTTGAGAGTATTTATATGTCTGTTTACAAAAAAACTAAGTAATTCATCTTTCAGTTGTATTTTTATATTCCAACACTATTTAGTTCTATTTAATGTGTGGCTGTCCAAAAGCCTGAAGAGGTTTGGACCTGGCAAAGACCTGGCAATCGGGTCCAATAGAATACTGTTTTCTGTTTCTTTAGATAAGATGCCTAGAAAATCAACTAGTATTATTTACCAAGGTTCGAATAAGTAGACAAACAACAATTACAAAGACGCGAAGTCTTGAAAGTAATACAGCTAATTTGTTTTCTGACCCAAGAATACAACATAGTTAAAAAAATATAATACATACTTTTTTCACCAATGACTCAGAGGCCGAACTCTTTAAAAAGTGATAGGCTTTTTAACAGCAATAAAACATCGTTATAAATACCCGTATTGTCCTATACATACGCTCTTTACTTCAACTTTATTTTTCGATAAAGACGCTAGGCTACCTTAAACACAATTCAGCTTACATGATATAGCCACGCCATTAGTTAAACTGTGCAATACAAGTCAGTTCTTGGCTTGTATCCACTCAATTCAAGACTCGGAGAGCGTTTCTGGCAACACCCATCACAGTTCCGGTTTAGTAATCTACCAATTACTGACTTAGTACTGGCGCATCTTGTTATTTAGAACAGCAGAGTACAATACCGGTTATAGATATGAGAAAATGTGGTTAAATCACTGTATTCACGAACAAAGTTATCAGTTGTCTTCGAGAGGACCAGTGACGGGTTTGAATCATGCGCGACCCGAGCTCATCACTCCGATGGCGTGGGTTCGATCCCCGCAGTCACCACTTACATTTGTAAAGTGACTGTGCGCGTGTGCGGTCACTAGGTAAAGTTCGAGGTCGGATGGTAGAAATAACTTTGTAGTCCTAACTTCGCCTCGTTAAAGAAGACAAACTTTACTTTTTTTCGTATACGCGCACTCGTATTAAACTGAAGCTAATCAATACAAACTATCGAAGTTGTGAAGTTTAAAAGAAAGATAGCATATATTGATTAAATAATGATTCTACCCATTAGTTGATTAGCCATTACAACCCGCAGTGCCCGTTATAGGTAAATCAACACGATCAATCAATCAACCTTAGTGCTGGAAGCTGCGTCAATGTTGTTTACGATGAACAGTAGTTTGATTTGGTTCTGTCGTTTTGTTTAGTGTAGAATTAAGGTTATCAAAACATGGTCAAAGTATGAAGGTTTGTATGGCAAAAACATCTTTAAAACGCAAAAGGTTAATGTAATGTTTAAAACGTAATTTTGAGAGGTTGACCTCTACAAACATGGTGTACCATCGTCGCTCATCTGGAAACTGTTACATTCGTTCATCGGTTCCCACTGTTTACATTATGTTCAGATAAAAGTACATGTCCAGTTTCTCTACATTTGCTGCGCTAATATGAATGTAGATGAGCAAATTAATATGCAGTGTCATGAATCCAGCATCTGTTCAAGTGGAGAGAAAACGAGGGCTGTCGAAGTTCTAGCTGCATAAAACTACATTTTCATTTTGTTAAAGTTGTTAGCCAACTATGGTTGTACAAATATTACCGACATAAAGTATGCAAGGGTTTATTTACTAATATACTCGTATTAATACACATTCTTTGCACATAAGATATACATGTAGAATAGCCAACGTGTACACATTTAAAAAGTGACTGTAGTGAAACAAAAAACGTGTGTTAATAATATTTAAATTCAATAAATAAAGAGTAAGAACATTTCTACATGAAAGTCTACATTAGCGGACCCGTGGCGGGTTGGAATCGTGCGCTACTCCCGAGCTGATTGCTCCGCTGGCGCGGGATCGATCCCTGCAGTCACCACTTGCATTAATTTTGTAATGTGACTTTACGGTAACGCTAAGTAAAGGTCGAGGTGAGTAGTAGAGAGTACTTTGTAATCCTAACTTGACCTCGTTAAACATGACAAACTTACCTTTTTTACATTTTTAATTTGACGATATTTCATTAAGAGCCATTGATGATCGGTGATCTAGGTTGTTACTATAAACAGAGCAATTCATGTGTTTGTCGTATAAACGTATAAAGTAACTAAAGAGTAAAACATGTGCAGCTCTTGGCAAACTTAGCAAATACCAAATTCTTTTAAAAATCATAATGCAATTCAACATAAAACAAAATAAAATTTACTTACAATAAAACACTGTACAACTTTCAAAAGTCATAACAAACCAACTGTGAGTATTTATTAAGAATAACTGTTCGACACTGAGGCTGAGTTGACCAGTTCTTAGTTTATTTGATAAAACCCTTCTCAGGAGAACACTACGTCATAAACAATGTGAGAACTTTAAGATCTATTTGTCTAAATTTCTTCTTTCACGCCGAGCTGGGTTCCACTTTGTAAGTTGGTAAGTTTAACCCTTCATAATTTTGCTATATTAACTATGCATTAAGATTATGATTCTTAAACAACTATACTACCCCTTGTTCTTAGCAGTACGACTTTTCACAACAATAAATATTATCAAATAAACCACTTGTTCAAATAATGTTGTTTTTACGTCATTATTTAAAGTTGTTTCATTGCCAAGCTTATCTAAACTCATCAAGTTTGAACAGAACCTACAAACATGGGTAAATTGCTTTTAATGTAATGTATTTACACGCTAAAAGCAAACAGATTAGAATTCAAACACTCGATTTATTTGATAAACAATAATACATGCTTAAACAGATGCACAACTTGTCGTATAAACCTTATTTGAATAATATTATGAGTTTAAACACAATCTTTCCTGGTCTACATCTCTATCATAATCGTATATATGTACCCTAACTACAATTATAGTCAACGAAATTTTGGAACTTGTTATCGGTGAATATTATTACCGGTCACATAGGTCTCTCATCGTTTGGGCAATACACTGACGATGGCCCTTTGTATATTTCCATTAATTATTGGGCTATTAACTAATGACCCATTCTAAGGAAGAGTCGGCCTTAGTTTGTAACAAGTCTACACCTCATAACTCATTACTACCACTCATCCTTCACCACATATTTGCCTTAAAATACCCTCATGAGAGTGGTCGGCATCTCAAATAGTGATTTAATGATAACATTTTGTTAGAGTTTCATATATTGTGAGCTAACATTGTAAGTAGGCTTGTAAAGCTATTCACAACTCAGCCCTTTTATAACTTATAACAAGATGGAGTGGTTCCAATACATTAGCATGCGCTCAGCTATCCTTTGACCCGTCCTTGATACTGGCCTTTAGCGTTACAAACCTGGTTATCCTATGTGCCATGCTTTCAGGCAGTATTCAGGCTTGTTTGACATAATATGCTTAACAGTGTTTAAATTGAAATATTTCTACACACTTCAGGTTCAAGATATCTTGTGTTACCTAAATGTTAAATGTTTTAAAATTCGTAGTTTGTCAGATAATCATGAGATGATGTATATAAATTGCTAGAACCATAGCTTGTAGGCTCTATATCAACATTTGGGAACGAAATGACCGAACATAATCAATCAATGTCTATAACATAATCAAACCTAATCGATGACCTTCCAATAATCATATTCTCGCCGATGCGAGTTTTTGGTCGACATTGTATGGGCTTTATTTAAGAATAAAGCGGACCCGTGGAATGTTGGAATCGTGCGTGACACCGGAGTTTATCCCTCCACTGGCGCGGGTTCGATCCCCGCAATCACCACGTACATTTGTAAAGTGACTATACGGTAACATTAGGTAAAGGGCGAGGTTGAGTGGTAGATAGGTTTTTTTAGTCCTTATCTCGCCTCGTTAAATAAGACAAACTTTACCTTTACCTTTTAAAAAGTGGGATTATTAGTAATTCCTTGTGCCTTGCGAATAATACAATATGTTGTACGATTCATCATAACGAAATTTTACACCACCATAACTTGTTCTATATCGAACAAATTTTAATATCATTAAAGAGCGTTTTAAAGTAAAAGTTTCCCATTTAAGATTATGGAGGGGGTTTTTATACCTAGAACCCTTCCTTGGCTACGCCCCCGCTGTATTCCGTCTGAAACATTCATACAGAATATACTGTCTTGAAGAGTAATGCTCAGATCATCCGCAAAGAAATGTCCGTCGTTTCAGAAACAACATCTCACTTTTCACTCGTCTGTGTGAGTGTCACATTTACATATGAAAAACGTGGATACATTACCTAACATTTTATTAGAATGTAAGATATAACTTGCAAATGAAAAATATTTATTTGTCATACAATATGATCGAATTTGATTCTACATCGTACAGCTATGATGTCATCATAAATTTGTTTTTAAAAACCAACATCGTTAATAATATACAGGTCAGTTTACATGTTTCGTTTAAGAAAACAAGGTAAGGTCAATATCCGTCCTTAATTTGAATGTAAACAACCAACGGCCCTCAGGGTATTTGCCATTTTGTGTTTAAAAACTACTCAGCTAGCTTGACCTTTGACATCAAGCCACTCTTTCAATTAACCAATTTTGTAAGCGAACACCTTTTTTGTGTAGTATTTTTATAATAAAATATATTGGTAGCCCGGATACTCAACCCTCATTTAGGACTTGCCTGGTGTAAACCCCTTGCATTTTGTATCGGGAAAACTGAGTCTTACTAAGTTTAAACAATTAGTAAGACAACCTTCAAAAAGCAATTTAACGATCATCGAAAAGCCAAAAGCTAAGACGCTAACGGTAAAACCCTTGCGAGAACTAAATGTATGAATCGGGTTTTATATCATTAGAGAGATTTCTACACAAAATATAAAACCCGCTTGAAATACCAAGCGCTTTGGGCAAACCATGTTTTCTTTATTTGATTGAAACCGGAAGCTTTATTGGGAGTATCTCGCAAGCTATTTATTTTCCTTTTTTATTCTTTATCATTCCGTACGAAATATATGCCGTTTTTAGGGTTTATTGTTACCATTTTTACCCTTTCAGTTTTTAGTGAGCTATTTGCTTTTGTTTACTCTTTATATAAATATACATAATTATAACTGGAACCTGCACGTAGTTTGGAACGTCAGCTAGTTGACAGTGCAAACTGGGTACCAGGTAGGTAAACAGTTATTCAACAGCGACAGAGAGCGCTAGGAGTACAGAGTACAATCAACCCCTGTATTGCTGATTGAACAGCTTTGAATATTAACCTTGCTGGTAATGTGTAAACTGAGTACTGCCACTGGCTGCTTTTGCGAGCCTACTAGTCTACATTTAACCGTTATTTATTTAACGGTTTTATTTTTTTGAAGCTGGTTTTTGATAGCTTTAAGGGTCCGCCTCTGTGGTCACCGCAGAGAAAGGCTGAATTCGTCCGTCCAAGGAACACATGACACCGCGCACGTAACAATGGGCTTTCTTTCAACTGATGCTGCCTAACTGTTAAACCCTCCGCTTGCAAGAGTTTCATAGGTTTTTATGGAAATAATTTATTTATGTTTGCCTGTGACTAAACCTTTTGATAAACCTATAAGAGTTTTTTTTAGCTTCTTAAATAAAGTCTTAAAAACTCAATATTTTCTAACTTTAACCGTTGATAACATAAAATCCATAACAAACTTTAAACAATGAGGAAAACCTAGATAATCTGTTTATCTTTCATTTAAGAGTTGTATCGTCCAAATATCATTAATAATTAAGTCTCCATTTTATTTCCCGCAAACCTCTGCAACGAAGCTTTCCCGAGCAGCTGAGACGGACCCTTAATTGAATGTAATCAACTGTCTTTCTTAATATGGTGTGGTTCAATACGTTCTTAGGTGGATTAGTTAACATTTACCAATGTTTTTCCTATAATAAAGGTACTACAGTTAAAAGCCAACATCTTGAAGGAGGACGCTTTAAAGTTCAGTAGTTCTATAGTTAGTATCCTGAAACAAGTTTAGAGTGTTAAATCTTATTGACAAAATAGGTGTACACAATTCAGATATGATTTTCTGGCTACTTATATAGGAGTAATATCACATTTATAAGCATCCTATAATATGTAAAGAGCCCCTTTAGAGAGCGTGGAGAACAAAGCAAAAAAAGAAGCATTTAGGGTTCTATGCGTGGACATTAAAACTACTAATAATATCTTAATTAAATACCTGTTAAATATCATTGTTAAATTCCGTCATGCAGTCTTCCGTTGTCGATATTGTGACGGTCCGTTTCAAAGAAAAGGCTTAACATGAATCTAATAATAATATCTTATCATATGTCAGACATTAACAGATCAAAGTTACGAGTAAACGTACTGTAACATGAGAAGTTGACATGTTTGATTGAGTTATACAAACAGCTCGTCGTCGTTCCTACGTCGTGTATGTGGTAGTGCACCTGACGTTCGATCTCTATAGGGAAACTTATGGTATATTTGCAAAGTAAATAAATTTTTATAGCTTAATACTTTAGGTGGTTTTACAAATATTAGTAACATAAATCTGATAAAGCACGTGACAAGCGAACACATTAGATACATACACTCATGGACAAAATTATGGAACCAAATGATTTTCTTTCATTTCATCACCTCTTTTTCGTTTAAAGTTGGAATTTTCTTTAGCAAAGTGTACGGAAATAATAAAACCAACTAAACGATTACAAAAACTCAAAGTTATACAGGGTGTTAAGCAAAAAATGGGCGATGACATGACAGAAAATTATTTGGTTCCATAATTTTGTCCATGAGAGAATTATACTTTAGTATGAATCAATTACGTATATCGTAAATTCTGACTAGATACAACTTTAACCTGATCTACAATGAACTCTAAAACATAATATTCAGGGTGGGTTTTAATTGCCCCCATATTAACTTTTTAAAACAAGGAATTTTTTTCTCAACTTGTGTGTTGTTATACCAATTAAAATAAAAGATGACACAATTCATCAAGTTAAAAATTGTCTTATTTCGCCAACAATTTATTTTTAATTATAACATTTTTTCAAAATACTCTGAGAGAAACATCACAGCCCTATAACACAATTCCAGAGGATATTTTGAAGAACATTTTGTCATTTAAAATAAATTGTACGTGAGTTGTGGCAATTTTAACCTGATTTTGTGTCATATTTAAAATGGTATAAAAAAACGAGTTGAGTTAAAAGCTTTCTTTTGCGTCGTAGAATTTGTGTTAAATTTCAATTCGTCACAAAAGAGGGGTTTGTAATTAAAGGAAATTCGGGGGCCCTCTCCCCTGATTTTGGCTGGGGAGCGGGTGACGCAAAGTTCGTCGAAATAAACTTCAGAATTCAATAAAAACATTTCACAAAGAGTTTTAAAAATATTATATTTTTCAAAAATTAAGGTGGGGGCCATTTAAAACTCACACTGTATAAAAATCATACCAGCAATAACGTAGTTTGGTAAACACTGCCCAGTTATCACTGTCAGATGAACCAATATCAGACGGAATTTTGTTTGTCGCGTCATTGAAAACAACATTATTTATTTAACAGTATTGACAGAACTCGTGTTGGGTCAGTGTGTTGGATGCGAACCATACTTTAGTGAGAAGCAATAACGTAAAAAAGGAAATATTTTTTAAACTTCTTCAGGGAATGTTTTTGTAGTGCTCTGAAGTTGGGTTTTACGTACTTTGCGTCACCAACAACAATTTAAATATTGCATGAAATCAGGTAATCTGCCACATTTCGCCTACAATTGATTTTGAATGAAAACATTTTCTTCAAAATACTTGATTATGTTTTAGTCTTTTTGTGATGTTTACCTCAGAGTATTTTCAAAGAATATTGTCGTTAAAACTTAATTGTATGTGAAATATGGCATTTTAAACCTGATTTCGTGTAATCTTAAAATTGCTAAAAAGAGCCGAGATAAAAGATTTTTCTTGGCGTTGTTGAGTTTATGTCGAAATTCCCTTACTTTTAGGTCCCACGGGGTGGGAGGTTATATTCAAAAATAATTGGGGAAGGCATCCGCCCCAGGATTTCGGTTGAGGGTCGGGTGACGCAAAGTACGTCACGACAAACTTCATAATCCTATAAAAACATTCACCAAAGGGTTTCAAAGATTTTTCCTTTTCAAAAGTTATGGTGGGGGCATATAACACTCACCCTGTATATACTAACAGAACTTGTGTTGAGAGAACTCGATTGGTACAAACTATACCGGAGCGAGGAGCAATATCGCATCTCGTAAACAATGACCAGATATCACTGTCAACCGAACCAATATCGAACGACTTATTGTTTCTCGCGTCAATCAAAACAATATTATTTATTAACAATATTGACAGAACTCGTGTTGACTCAATGCGTTGGATACGAAACTCACCAGAGTGAAAACAATGTCTACGTATTGTTTGTCTCGTCACTCAAAACAACATTATTAATTTAACAATAATTTCCTTTAACACTTAGTTTATAAATGACAATGAACTCGTGTTTTCTAAATGCATTTGAACATAAACATTGGTTACATATCACTGTCAGCTGAACCAATACCAGACGACCTAATGTTTGGCGTGTCTATCAAAACAACATTATTGATTTAATCATGCCGAAGATAATGTCACGGTAAATAGATCGCGCATAGATGCCACATGCTGAGGCAGCAAATTAAGATAGTTTGGCAGCCCAAGCAAAGGAAGTGCTGTGAGGAAATTATTTTAAGAGTCACAAGTAGAGTCAATGACGCACGCGCAAGTTGGTTCGTTCTCGAAAATTGCATGATATGGCTACATCTAAGTCATTGACATCAAAAACTAGAGCATGTTGAGCCAAGGGGGAAGACAGACGGCGAGAGGCGGCAGCGCTCGCAGCACTACCTGTGCTTGGGCTGTAGAACTATGACGGTTTTGCTGCCTCACCTATGTGAAATCTATGCGCAATCTACTAACCGTAACATTATCTTCGGTTCATATATGACCGTTGATTTACAAGGCATATGCAATAAAGTACGTAAGCACTGACCAGATATAACTGAAATGTTTAGAATATAAATAAATGTTAGTTTACCAATAATTCTTAAAATATATTCTTGGTAACCCCTTCTGAACACTTTCAAAACTCACCTACTTAGTTAAAACCTTCTTGTATTGTAAGAAATGGCTTTCCCTGTCAAAATTTAAAAATATACCTATTAAATTTTTAACCGGATAGAAAATTTCCGCAATAATAGTTTAAACTCTGAGATAGTTATTCTTATGCGAGGAATTTGAATACAGCTTTCCAGGGAAGTATTTTGCAAGGAATAATATTGTTTGAATCCATTTTAGCATCTACGTTCCTCAGCCAACATCCGAAGAAATGGTAGATTTATTCCGGTTTAGTCATTGCAATTTATTGCTTGTTCGGAAGCAGAACAAACGAAGGGAACTACGTGATATTAAAACCTGGCGAACTCCCAACCAGTCTTTATATCTTTTTGGCTATTGTCAGTTATGTTGTCTTTTGTGAAATAAATTGACCTAATTCATAAAGCTTGCACTCAGTAGATACATTCATGGTTGCTCGCGAACGGTTGAACTGCTTCAAGTAAGTTTAGGATTTTAACTTTAATTATTGGTTTATCCACATTTATGAAAGCTAGTAATAACAGCGCATACTTGGCCCTTGTAACGCCAGTGGTCACACTGGAGGCCAAGCTGAGGCCAAAGGCTGAAGCGAGGCTGTGAACGTAACAAATTGTAAAGAAAATTCGAATCACTCATGCAAGCGGCACTTTAGCGCTTAGCTGCGTGTCGGCCTGGTTTCCAGTTATGATTGCACTGAACCTCATATAAACTAAAACATAACACAATACAGTGGGAAACAATAAAGCCGCTGGCAGCACGATTCACTGGCTCAATAACAGAAACGATATTTTGTACAGCCCGTGGTTGCTTCTACTGTTTTATTGTTCTGTAACAACAAGATATCAAAATACTGTATTTACGATCATATACATGTTACAAAAGACGAAGTTAGGGCTTTAAAGCCTCTTTTACCACTTTACCTTAAGACTAACATACGTATACAGGGTGGCTCTGAACTAACAGTAATCCTTTGGTGGATTTGTTCCATAGGTCAAAACAAACAACATTCACGGTACACCATGGGTTCCATAGTCCTTCATTTATCCACCAGCCAGTTGAAAGCTTGCATAATTGTTACTCTAACAAAAACCTAATAATATAAAAATAATACTTTTCATTAATATCTAAGGCTTCCGGATTACACCGCGTCACAGTTGAAATACAAATACTGCTAAACGTTTCGACCTCGCTGTGGAGAGTCATCCTCAGTAGCTGGTTGACTGGCTGAGACTGGATTGGCTGGTCGTGTCGTCTTCTGGCCGGGGTGGGCGGAGCTTGTTGCTCGTTGTCGAACTGGATTGGCTGGTTTCAATAGGACTTCTGAAGAACTGCCAAGTTTTGATAATTTTATGCTGTCTTCTTTGTTAAAGTTATCTTCATGTTTGATTATTTCTATAGTTTCTCTAATTTTCCTAGGATAATAGTGTGAAACTTTCGCTAAGACTTTGGTTTTGTCAAAATCAATTCCGTGTTTTGTCTTGTAGCTGTGTTCTGCTATTGCCGATTTTTCTATTTCTTCTTGTTTCGTGTGCCGAATGTGCTCTTGAAGTCGTGTGGAGATTAGCCGCTTCGTGTCACCAATATAGACTGAGCCGCAACTACAAGGTATCTCATAAACAGAGCTACAAGACAAAACTCGGAATTTATTTTGACAAAACCAAAGTCTTAGCGAAAATTTCACACTATTATCCTAGGAAAATTAGAGAAACTATAGAAATAATCAAACATGAAGATAACTTAAACAAAGAAGACAGCATAAAATTATCAAAAACTTGGCAACCAGATCTTCAGAAGTCCTATTGAAACCAGCCAATCCAGTTCGACAACGAGCAACAAGCTCTGCCCACCTCGGCCAATCAGGTGACAGCCCCCACCCACCACCGCTTGGGTATATAAGAAGACGACACGGCCCCAGTCTCAGCCAGTCAACGAGCTACTGAGGATGACTCTCCACAGCGAGGTAGAAACGTTTAGCATTTGTATTTCAAATGTGACGCGGTGTAATCCGGAAGCCTTAGATAAATGAAGACACCGGCCGCGAAAGCTTAAGAATTAAGAATAATACTTTTCTTCAAAATGGCGGTTATTTAAAGTGGTTAGAACAACTACGAGTAGTTTTATACAAACGAAAGGGGTACAATAAAAAAATTAGCGATGTAAAAGGCGCGAGGATTTCACAACCGACAAGAAGTTACAGTGAAGATTTACTATGATAAGGTGTTCTATTAGTTCTTATTAGTTTCAATTACTTTCTAAGTTTCATACAAGATAACTTGTTTTTGATGTAATAGTTGGATTTGTATGCTCTGAGTAGGGGATGTCAGCTGAGGGTGTAATATATCAACTCGGTTGTCCTCATCTACATACACCCATGTCAGGAGTGGACCCTGCAATCTCACATTCCCTCTTGGTTTTATGAGAAATTATACAGGTTGTATAAATGTCAAAGTCGTTTATTAGGCAAAATTAACAAACAAACATTTGCATTAGCTTCAGAGAAAAAATTTTACATACTCAAGAGTCACATCATTAACAATATGAACTAAGTCAGTAAGATCTACACATTTTGTACAATACGAGACTCACCAGTAAATTCACGGACGCCGTAGTAGGCATTATTATTAACTGTGATTTCAGGCTTACCCTGAAATTTCTGTGATACAAGATAAGTTGTTTTGATGTAATAGTTGGATTTGTATGTTCTGAGTAGGGGATGTCAGCTGAGGCTGCAATATATCAACTCGGTTGTCCTCATCTACATACACCCATGTCAGGAGTGGACCCTGCAATCTCACATTCCCTCTCTTGGTTTTATGTGGAGAAATTATACATGTTGTCTAAATGTCATACAAGATAAGTTGTTTTGATGTAATAGTTGGATTTGTATGCTCTGAGTAGGGGATGTCAGCTGAGGCTGCAATATATCAACTCGGTTGTCCTCATCTACATACACCCATGTCAGGAGTGGACCCTGCAATCTCACATTCCCTCTCTTGGTTTTATGTAGAGAAATTATACAGGGTGTCTTTAAACTATCTGACTTAATACTTGCAGGTATTGTTACTAGACTAAAATCAAGTCAACATTTCTATATTCCTGGTATAAATTCAAAATAACCGTTGTTACGCGTTTGGGTTACGTTGAAGTTATGATACCACCTGTTTGGTATATTACCGTACGCCAAGTTAAATTTTAAAAGTTTTACAGAAGTCAATATAATAGTTTAGTAGAAAATTGGTTTAATTAAATTATTCTTTTCCCATAGGACAAAAAGGTAATCAAAACAAACGTCTATTTCCCTGGGTGTACCACTTCACGTACTAAGAAGAGTTGTTTTCTAAACAAAACTACAAACATTTGGTAGTTTTCTTGGATTAATGGCAGTCTAAAAAAGACGTCTGGTTAGAAAAACAAATTGGTTATGCGATGAATCAGCGTACTGTCTAACTTCGAGATGAACAGCTTCAACTTCAATCAAACTTGGCTCAAGCTCAAATTGATTTAGAGCCTCCTCTCCACCGTCTTTGTAAGCGGTTACACGAAACTAATTCTTGAGACATCCTTATCGTTACAAGAGCCTTATTGAGTTGTGTCAAACATTCAGTAGCAAAACATCACTTTTGTTACAGTTAGCAGTAACATCATTTGTTAAGCCTTCGATTCTTGGAAATTGTGCTTTTATAATCTTACGGTAGTGGACGTTATAATGAAGATGCATAAAATCTTCAACATAGGCAACATTTAAACCAATTTCAATATTTCAGAAACTACAAATTAGACCTATAATGCCTTTCTGGAGAATAAAAACTAGTACAGAGGTCAAAATATATTCGATGTAAGAAGTTGGAAAAATTTTGTTCTGTATTCCTCTTGAGCCTACCAAATGAACTTCTTCAAACGACATTAAAGATAAAGCTCAAAACAAACTATATAGTTTCAAGTTTTTCTAAAACATATGACTGGTATTCCCGCGCTAGAACATCTATTCCATCAACACATATATTCACATACGAAGTGACTGTTAACTTACTAGTTAAGACACTCAAGGGAAAAGCAAAACAGGCCACAGTATTAAGGACGCAAAACAGGCCACAGAAAACTTAACTCACGTAAGCCGCCCCCTTTCCCATTGGCTGTGCATAAATAGGGATTTGTGTGTTTCTTTGTAACAGTTGGCTAGCCTGCTGCTAGTGTGTGTGATTGGCCTGTCACCGGCCAACCAGTTAGTCTAGGGTTAGCTCGTTCAGTTAGTGGACGTGTTTTGTGATTCGTTTTGAATTACTCCGGTGACTTGTTTACGTTCATAGTGTGGCTTGTGTTTGTAATATTGTAGTTTTGTTTTCTAGGCTATTCCTAAATTCTAAGATTTAATTTGTTGTTTGACTTAACAACTACATGTTGTTTGGTAGAGTTTGACTGGTCAGCTACGCTGACTACTTTAGGCTAGCTCATTTTCTAATGTTCTGTTTTATGTTTTAGGTTATTTTCACTGAAGACGGGATCAGACTGCAGATCCCGAAACGTCGTAATTCTTTTTTGTTCACTAACGATGGAAAATGTCCGCAATAATAGTTCAACTTCCATAGTAGGTACACTTGCAAGAATAATATATGATAGAACATGACAACCATAACGCACAACTCAGTCCGTTTTGACAACAAAATGACACAAGACAGAAAGGAAAACCTCACTTTCACATTTTGGACACGTAACCACAGATATTGGATTGACTTATATAAGGCCTGAACGTTATGCTTGTCACGCAGTTCAGATTACAAGTATCTTTGCTCAAAATATCGATTTTGATTTTTAACATTGCAATGCCAGTTTAAACTATTATTTCGGACATTTTCAATTGTTAGTGAGCAAGATCATCACGACGTTTCGGCATCTGCGATCTGATCCCATCTTCAGGTGGAAAGTAACCTAAAACATAACACAGAACATTAGACAACGAGCTAGCCAAAAGTAATCAGGGTAAGCTGACCAGTTAAGCACAACCAAACAACATATAGCTGTTGAAGTCAAAATACTAAAACTTAACAAAATTATGTTTTGAATTCAGGTTTTGTGAGTACCTTTTTGCTTTGTATTTTCTTATTTTTCAAAATTTCAGTCTAAGATTTGCCGTTATAGACTTGTTTAAATGGTTCTATTATTTGCTTTTTTAATAAGTAAACAACATAGTGAGATTTTGAGAGTAAGTAAAAATGCGTCAATTAAAACTGTCAAGACCTTGTTTAGTAATTTTAGTTAAATTCAGTATGTATCACTGTCACCAGCTCGTTAATTTACGTTTCACTCTAAAATCCTCATACTATCAACGTGTTGTTCATGAGTTCCAAAACAAATAACGCATCAAAAGAAGACACTAGAGCGAACAAACATCCTGAGAAAGAACAACATACAGCTGTTTTCTCAGCATTTCTCAGCAGAATGGCAAGTGTAAACATGCCTGTATTGAACTGCAATTTATCCTCCAATACAAACTTGTAAACAGGAAAAGTAAATTATGATATTAACTGTAAATTTGTTATTTGCACAACATTTATTAACGCTTTGAATTAATCTACAAAAGTGTGATAAAAAGGAATTCTTCTCCACTGGTTTCAGCCCGCACTTTATCAACTTCATAAGCTTTTAAAACTAGGTAAATAGAATACTAGGAACAGAACTAGGATAACAGAATCTATTATAATGTCCAGCTGTCAAATGAAAACAGTTAACGCACTCGCCAATCAATCTTAAAGATACGAGTAGATCAGTCCCATACATAGATGACAACAAAATAACCGACATTGCATGGCTTGCAAGTACTTTCTTGGAGTCTCACTGAACGATTTATTTATTTGAGTAACTATCAGTCGAAATACGGCTTACAGGATGCTTACAGGTGCAAAAACTGTGCAACACAAGTCAGTCTCCACAGACAGTTCGACTCAATTCAAGACTTGCAACACTCACCACAGTTCCGGTTTGGAAATGTACCAATTAGTGACTTAGTTAGTAATGGCGCATCTTCATTAAACATTTCTGTACGGTAAAACATTTACTGTGTTGAATATTTACTGTTGTCATCTATATTCAATTGAAGCCAATTACGAATATAGGCAGGAGCAATATTGTTGAGGCAACGTTTCCAACCATTTGTTGATTACTATATTACAGCCAGCAGTGTCCATTAGAGGTAAATCAACACGTTCAATTAACTCAATGCTGGGAGCTTCGTCAATATCAGTGATTATATTTTGTGTAAAAAGTAATTTGTTGTCATTTAGTGTTTTCGTTGTCTTCATTATAACATTCAGAGCACTGGGCAGAAAATAGTGTTTGTCAATCATGTTAAATATACTGTCTACAGAAACTAATTCACATAAATCAGCTGTTGTATAATTTACTATCCTAAGCTACTTAGGATACAGAAAGTAAACTACTTTATTATTTCAAAACAAATACTATTAGCAATTGTTGTTTGTTTACCATACAAAACCATAGACTTAATAAGGCGAGTCTTAAAAACGAAATTGTAAAAATGACTAATAGGGTAAAAAACAGATAGAAGAACCTTTTGGAACTTCGCTAAGTTTCACCGTAGCGATTGTGGGTACGTAACGTGTTGGCTATGTTTAGTTTTTATGTTTTGTCAAAGAACAAGTATTAAAATATATTTTATTTAACTATTTGGTTATGTATCAGTTAAACCTCATCAAGAATTTTACTTTATCAAACAATAAGCTTCTAAAAAAACAACAATGCAAGAGTTTGCAGTTAAACACTTATACTCGTAAATATACAAACCAAAGCGTATAATAAGAAAACGTCACACTAGTATTCTTAAGCAAAATCATCATTTTATTTAAGCATTTACACATTTAACTTGAATGACAAAAAGTAAGTACAGTTTGTGATGTCATAAAAAATGAGGCCTTACACAGTATTGAATGAGGACACAAACACCGCCTTTGTTAATATACGCAGGAAGCTTTTACATTAGCTGTAAGCCACTTTTGAGACTCCCAAATGTTTACCTGCTTCCTTTGTTTCCAAGCACTTGTAAATAGATTTTGAACTCGGTCTTCCTACAAAATTAATTTCTTTTGTAACAAATTAAAAATATTTGTAATACAGACATATTGTAAATACGTATAAACACTTTAATTCAAATTTAGGGATTAGTACATTGGTACATTTTATTCTTCGTTAAGAATGTAATGACTATTCATCCTCACCTATTAACTGTTTCCGAAAGGTAACCACATCAATTATCAATTGAAAATTAAAAGGAAGTTAATGAGTAGTTGGGAAAGCTGTTAATGAACACGACATAGTGGAAACTGTTTGACTGTTGATAAAAGTTTAGTTACATGTGCATTCAGTCCTACATATTACAAGACTGAAATATGTGGTAGCTGTGCTGTTAAAACACTGTTAAGAGTATTTATTCTTCAAAAAGCTGATATTCGTGTAATTTGTAATGTAATGCCTAGAAAATCATGTAGAGAGCTTTTTAAACAGTCAAAAATACTTACCTTGCCTTCAATTTATATAATTATTTGAAACTATTATGTTTTGTATATCTAAATGGGACTTAGTGCAGGGTAAGGACACACACAATTATAGTACACGCTCAAATACAATATATAGACCAGTCAGTCATAGATTACAAATTCATGAAAGATTGCCAATGCAAGCTGGCAAAAAGTTTTTGAATATTCTTCCAGTTGAAGTTAAAAATATGTTATATATTACCACAAATTGTTCAAAAATAAACTAAAGCAATATTTACTGTGCTTGGCTCCTTACTCTGTTGCAGAATTTATCAGTTCCAGTTAACAACTATTCAAAAATGTTATAAACTAATCGTATGATTATATTTTATAAGACCATTTCTTCTTATCAGTGGTTAAAATTACCATTGCTCTCAATTTTGCTATTCACCCCATTCATTTTGTAAATAATGTATCATTTACCATTCATCACCATTTGTCAACACAATGTATTTTGTTTATGACAATAACATGTTAAAATATACAGTAGACTAATGATATATTTAAGCCTATAATATGTTAACTCCAAAAGGGTCTTGACGACTAAGTAAATATACAGTATTTAACTTATCATAGAGGAATCTGTTGGATTAATTGATAATCAACAAACCCTTGACTCCAATCACAAAGCTGTACTAGTGAATACATTGCTAACTAGTATTTGTTTGCGAGTGTGTGTGTGTGTGTGTGTGTAGTAGATGTACTCTGTGTGCTCTTGAAACAGTGCTATATCCTCCTCAGACCCCAAGTCACCTTCAGGGTACATTACCTTGCCTGTGTATATTGAGCTTGGGACTGAAGAGGTCAGGTTGATTTTAACGAGTGACACATGATGGTCTTCTTACATTATGGTATTAAAAAACACTGTATTTATTAATGGGAACATTTTTGTTGTACTTTTGTTTAAAAATATTTACAACAACTTAAAAAGTGTACACCAATCAAATCACCGGAACAGGTACCCATAGAGATTTTTGGTAACGACTGTTCAACTTTCTTTGTTTTCAAAAATACATCAAACTGACCAAACTGCTAGAACAAAAAGTGTTTTTTTTAATTAAATTTTTTAATTGTATGTCGAAATCAATGTCATAAATAGAAGTGAAAATTGTGAAACACTTCGTATTTCTTAGAATATTTACATCTTGAATTGTTCTTTTTCTTGTTATTAACTACAAAGATATAAATTCGTCGTATTTTCCCTTTGACAATTATCCAAGCCTAGCCGTATTTTTACATTTACATAAGTCTATGAATTTTAATTAGTAAAATGATAGTGTTGTTTGTGAAGTTAAACGTATATCAAGATATGATATACTCGTGTTCAGCCTACATACATGGGTAGGTACAACTGTTAAATGATACGAATTCAAAAAATTAACATTTGTAAGATATATTACTTTTGTTAACTTGCACTATTTCTAGCTGTTTATTCCCTTACAAAGTGTAATTCCATCGTCTTAGAAAAAGCTCGAAAACTATTTTGTGACCAAACTTCGATATCCCTGATATCCCTTCGATATATAGGCTTACTGGGACTCGTGGCGTGGTCCTGTAATCCAGCTTCATGGAGGTCAGGTTTTGAGGATGATATATAGGTCTAAAGCTGCTCTGACAGTCTCAGTGATCATCTGATGATACCCGCAACAACTCCCACCATCGTTTAGACATATCAAACCACCACCTGCGTGCTTCGGAAGTCACGTTAAGCCCTTAGTCCTTGTATTTCCATTGGTCATTGGGCTATTAATTAATGACCCATTCTAAGAAAGAGTCGGCCTTGTAACAAGACTACACCTCATAACTCATTACTACCACTCATCACAATCATCCTTCACCACATATCTGCCTTAAAATACCCTCATGAGAGTGGTCGGCATCTCAAATAGTGATATAGTTAGCCCAAATACTAATAATCAACCTGCCAGCAAATTAAACAAATTACACAAAGTACAATTTTATTAGTTACAAAAGTCGATAGTTAACGCTATCGTAGGGTCTAGTACTGATAGTGTTAAGCACTAAGCTTTTTCACACTAAGCTATTGTATGAACCAAATCTTTTACTTGTGAAATAAATTGTGCCCAAAATGAATATTATAACAATTAAAAGTGTTGTTTGAAATGTTTTTATCCAAAATTCCCAAAAATGTACATGGTTGTCACACAGACACAACGACGCGTACCTGTCATCAGTCAATCCAGTATTGGAAGATACGTGTGGAGTTTGCAAAATCGTCTGTTGATGTAGGCTTGCAGGAATTAGGCGTTCCAACTGAGTTGCTATCTTCAATTTTCATTCAGGTTGTTGAAACATTTTCATTTTGAAGCTAAAATATAAAATCTGGAATTGCAAGCATATTATGTTAATCGCCGGAAACATATCTCAAAGGGGTTCTGAATTTTAGTTTCAAAAATTTACGAAATGGCGGATCACGGCTAAATTAATAATGCGGAATACATATTTTATGATACATTATTGATACATTATTTTTGAAATGAACCGAGAACTGTACCTTAATATTATGAAAGTATGCAATAACAATTTAAATTCCAGAGATTGTTTATCGATGTTGCTAGTCTACAACCATTTGGTATATCATACACAAATTTATTAATTTCTTTATTATATTGTTAATTCTAGATTTTATTGTACCATGTTGTTATAACGTACTCACCACACATGATGGTAAATAAATTATAAATGCAAAGTTTAAGGGTTTCATGTGATGAGGGAACATAATGAAACGGTTTCTTTTTTAGAGTTTCTTTGTAAGAGAAACTTGTAAAGTACCAGACGCAAAACATTCAATATGTGTTCCTGGTTCCTGAATAAAAGATTTATTCATCTTGTGTTTGCTGCGCAGAACCTTTACTCAACCCGAACCAATGTTTAAAAATAGTTCCATTACTTGGAAAGTGCTGTTGTTTTTAAGGTTTTCATGTTTTAATGTACCTATTGGAAATAAATATTGTTATCCATCCTTAAAGATTCTTTACTAAATGTAGAGTGGTAAACATTTTCATTACTTTTTAAATACACATGTTTTAAATTCAAATAAACATTATTAGGGTATGTCATAAGCTGCTAAACATTTTAGCTGGTTTCCAAAGCCTGCATACAAATCGGTTCAGTTTGCGGCCGGGTCAAAGATCTCCTGATTCGGGCTGTGAGTGATAAGTGATCGGTAATATCTGTGGTCGGGTTATGTTGACAAGAGTATGAATAGCGATGGATGATTGTACAGTATTATTATTCTACAATAATTATTTTATGGGAAATAATTCGACAAACAATACATTTTTCTTTCTCACTATTTTGTAAAAGTAAATGAGCAAATCGTACCTTTGTTATTTTCTACTTTGTTTAGTTTAGTTATACGCTAGTATTAAGTTAACTTATTGTACATATACTTGTATTATATTTGTCAGGTTAAGTGGTAGAGAGGACTCTCATAGTCCTAACTTTCGCCTGAAATAAAGACATTTTTCATTTCGTTTCATTTCATTTTTCATTTCATACATTTCGATAGATTGCCACACTTTTTTTAATCTTGACTACGATATTTTACAGACTAGCTTTGAAACCTATTATTGAAATTAAAGTTAAAAAATAGCTTTAATGGTATAACAAAAATTAATATATCTTTACTTAAGAAACAAGTTAGGTTGATCAACTACAGCGTTAGTATATACTGCTCACACACAACAAAAAATACAAGGAAAAGATAGCTTACATTAAGAATGCAAGGCTGACAAAGCTTGTAAGAGCTGGAAGGACGACTTGTAGTTACATAAGCAGCAGCGAATTTGTCAACCGAGGACACAATCCATCAGCACTCACCTGGTGGGAAAAATGTGTACTTGTTCCTACTCTGGCTTTGAAACATGAAGCACATTTGCAGAACAGCTCTTTGCTATATTATTCTATCTTCATTCTTGAGATATTTGAAACTAAAACACATATCTTGGTACAATACGGTAACGGTAGGTAAAGGACGATGTGGAGTGGTAGAGAAGACTTTGTATACCTAATCTCATCTCGTTAAACAAGACAAACTGTACCTTTATTTTTTTTTAGATCTAAAGTTGTCGTATGAAACATATGGAATAAACACAAATGTGTCTAAGTAAACAATACTGTTAGTCCGGTGTTTATGGGAGCTAGTCTACCTTTATGATTGTTCATTGAGCAAGTTGTTAAGTCTAGTGGGCGACAAGAACTCTCAGAAATAGCTTTTGAACGACTACTTAACCAAATTATTTAATGAATTTTAGTTCACTATTTTATGTTCAAATTACCATTATAGTGTCACCCGTTAAATGCTTAGGTACGTTTTCATCGTGGTCGGACCTGTGGAATTTTGTTCAAAACTAAGTTCTTTATTTATAAAGAGTGTCACAAAAATGTGTAGCGCGCTATGCAGATCAGGATTCAACATGAAAAAGTAAGTCGAAAATGTCACGTGACATCTTTTTTCGGCTTAACCTATATCGAACTCCATCAAGTTATTGCAATCATGTGTGTACAATTGTACATTTACCGCCACGACGCTTTGTGTAATTTGGTTTCCAAAGCTACTATACAGGGTGTTTTTTGACACAGTTCTTCAAAGGTTTTACTTCGCAAAATACAAAAGTTAAAAACGAAAAGTTGTCTTAGTAGGAATTTTGAGTAGGTTTGTACCAACTGGTGTTCAGTAAAGTATCTTTCATATATATATATACAACAATTAACTGATGGTGTGAATATTTCTTTTGTTGAGAGGTAAACACTTCAGTTAAAGGGAGTTAAGTGAGGATGACAATTCGATGTGCTGTTGAGCTGCTATTGTTGGGAAGTAAAACAATGGACCGGCGCGCCCTTTAAATATTTTTTATTTAGGGTATCATACTGTAAACTCATGAAAAATAAATAGAAAACGTGGAAATATAAGTTGTAAATAGCTGTTTGACAATGTGTTGAGCACACTGCAGTGGTCTGTAAATAACTGTTTTTTTTCTGGCCGCGTTGGTTGTTAGTTTTCTAATTATATTACCACCAATCGTATCAACGTATTACTACATTTTATGACTTGTAACTTACCTTTTTTGACGCACTTAGTCCATAGAAAACAAAACTACCTATTTCGATCGCCATAGAGAACAAAAAATCACAATGTAAAATGGAAAGCAAAACATTTAGGCTTCCTAAGACCTACCAAATTGAACAGCGCAACCTTATAGTATATGAATAAATACTTACGACATTTCGATCTGTTCATATATTCAAGATTTGCAACTAGTAAAATAACTAAAAATGTGGCATAAATACAAAGTAATAGTATCATTAAAACTACAGGAGATCTTGGCATTTTAAACAAGGGCATCTGCGAGTAGCTTAAAAGTCAACACAAAAATTGAATTATTATTTTATGTTCGTATGTTATTGGAATCTAAAACAGTAATACTTGGAATATACGATTATTTAAGACTTTATCAATCGAATTACAGCTTACATGATCTAGACAAGTCATTAGTTAAATGATCAATACAAGTCAGTAGTTGGCTTGGATCCACTCAATTGAAGACTGAGGCGTTGCTGGCAACCGTGTCCTGAGTTCCGGCTTAGTAATGTACCAATTAGTGACTTATAATGTACCAATTAGTGACTTATAATGTACCAATTAGTGACTTATAATGTACCAATTAGTGACTTATAATGTGCCAATTAGTGATTCATAATGTGTACCAATTAGTGACTTAAAAATTGTAGTGACTTATAATGTACCAATTAGTGACTTATAATGTACCAATTAGTGACTTATAATGTACCAATGAGAGTACTCGTGCATCTTGCTGGAACATGATTGATTGAACATTCTACTGTGTTGAATATTTACTGTTGTCTTCTATATTAAATTTAAATTAACTAACAGCCAATTACGAATATAGGCAAGAAGAAAATTGTTGAGGCAATGTATCCAGCCATTTGTTGATTACTTTAATATAGCCAGCAGAGTCCATTAGAGGTAAATCAACACGTTCAATCAACCCAATGCCGGGAGCTTCGTCAATACCAGTGATTATGTCTGGTGTAAAAAGTAATTTGATTATATTTAGTGTTTTTGTTGTTTCAATACACATTTTAAATTAGACATCTTGCAGCAGTTTGCTGTAGCTATCACGTTAGTATTTGTTTACTACAGTTGAATGTTAAATTTTTTTATATTATACGTCTATAAATAATTGTAAGGACATATTGTAGAGGCTGGCAATTTATTTTGCACATTTATGATCATGTTTACACCCATGCATGAAACAAAATAGTGTGTACACAAAAGTCGCGTATTGTTTTAAGCATTTTAATCGTAAGTTAAAGAGCTTGAATGAGTAGTACCTCGATTCCCTTGGAAAATAGTTTGCGGAATTAAACTACATATATACATTTTGTAATTTAATCCATTTTCATATTCAATGTTTAGAAAATAAATAATTCATTTGAAGTTATAAGGAGTATGTGTTTTTAGTTTCTGTGCTTCTGTCATTTTTAATTGCAGGCATTTTATCATATATACACATAACCCAGAAAGTACAGCAAAAACAACAACCCCCTGCTTCGTGTACTGGCACTAATCAATAATTGCGCATACTTTTCCAGCATCATACTAACTTTGAAACTTTGTTGTTGCAAGGTAATGCACTATGTGATTGCAGAAACAATTGCACCGTGTAACTCGCAGAAGCTGCAGCAATCTATCACAGGTGCACTGCAACATTCCTCATCTCATTGTGTTGCATTAGTCACTGCTTATGTTAGGTTTACTCTTTTTTTATGTTGCTCTAAACAGCTGCTTCAGGCACATGTATTGACGTGCCAAAATGTCACTTTTAAACTTAGGTAAATAAAGGATTGTTTTGATGATCTTTTTCTCCATAGGGAATCTTGATAATCAGCAAACCCTTGACTCCAATCAAAAAGCTGTACTAGTGAATAACGGGTGAATAACTTCATTTAACCGTAAGGCGTGCCTAGCGATGCATTTTTCATTTGGTGATTACCTTAATACTTCCGTCGTTTTGTCATTGGGAATCTACTTACGGTTTTGTGTAATTCCTCTATATCGCCCTGTATAATTTAAACATTTCCTTTTCAGGTAATGATACATTTGAAGAAAGTGTCCTCTCTTTACCTTACTGTATGTAAGTAACCTGTATATACACATCATGAGAGTTTAACCCAACACTATAAGTACTAGAGCGTACTCGATACAAGCTTGGATATCCATGTACCGGGTGTACACAAAGTCCTTGACGGATAAAAAAAGTAAATTACTACGGGTTTCCGCTGGTAATAATAGTAGATGTTTTATATATCATTGAACAGCTGATTTCTTAAAGCTTTACTTACATAGATTGGTAGCATTTGTATTCAAATCTATTTGTTAATAAAACAACAACTTATGATGCATTGTCAAACCTTCAAAATAACAACAACAAAAGAAGAAAAGTTCAACGTGTTCTTTGGTTTCACGAATCCAACTCTCCAATAACAGTTCAAAGACTTTTCAGAAGACGATTTAGAGAGATCCACCAGCCATTAATACCATCAAAAGTAGTTTTGGGTAGTTTTTCAACAAGACGGGGCCACCGCATTGGTCGATACAAGTTAGAGACTATCTAGACTAAACCTTTCCCAACCGCTGGATTGGCCGTGGTTGACCAACATCCTGGCCTCCCACTCACCTGACATCACACCCTTGGACTTTTCTTTTGGGGGTACATAAAGATATTGTGTATGATTCTCCTATTCCAGTCATGCTCTTTTAAGGACCATAATCACTGAAGCAATGTCAACAGTAACAAGAGACATGTTATCGAACACTTGGAGAGACATAGAATATCGCCTTGATCTTCTTCGGGCCACCAACGAGGTAGGCGCACGTGGAGGTCTGCTGATAATATTTTATATGTAAATAACAGTTTATTCATCATTTTATCATGTAAATAAAAGTGCAAATATTTGACATCATTAGTTTTCTTTTTATAACATTTTATAATCCGTCAAGGACTTTTGGACACCCGGTACATTGGTAACTAGTCTATGTTTGTGTGTGTAGTAGATGTACTATATTATATGCTGTTGAAACAGTGATCTGTGCTTTATTAGCCTAGTTGTATATTAACATAATCCTAGCATCTTACAACTCCTTGTGCATGATTATGTCATATTTAAAATGACTGTAATCGACAGCCCTGGCTTGAATAGAACTTAAAATACTTGGTATTTATTGTAAGGAGTGTTTGAAATAACACGTTATTCTAAGTAGTATATAACTAAACGTGCAAAACATCTAAAAGTACGCATAGTACATTTAATCAACATCAAAATAACTTCATTAGAAATATTTCTTTTGTTTACTTGCATCCTTTCTAGCTGTAAGATTCTATGCAAAATCTAATAGTGTGATTCCATCGTCTTAGAGAAAGCTCGAAAGTTGCCCGTAACCAAACTTCGATATCCCTATTGTCTTTGCCAGGCCGGCTTATTAGACTTAGAGTTAGTCTAGACATTAATAATCAACCCACCAGCCATTGAAGCCAATTACGCAAAGAACAACTTAATTGCCAACTTAAGAGGTGATAGAAAACAAAAATATATCGTGGTTTTTTGGTAGGAGTGTTAACAATTGGGTCAAGTTCAACTTTAAAATGTAACAAATTTTTTCAGATCCATAGTTGACAGTAATTACAACTTATCATTGCAAAATAAAACACGTCTATTTGAAAACTAAAGAGTAATAAAAAGTCTTTTAAGTACTCATTGAGTAAAGCACCTTTAAGGTTATAATAAAATATAAATGTTTGTATTAATGTGAAACGTGAATAATTTAAAATCAACAGCTCTTTTCAAGTAATGGAACAACATTGGCTCGGGTTGAGTAAAGGTTCCACACAGCAAACACAAGATGAATAAATCTTTTATTCAGGAACCAGGAAAACATATTGAATGTTTTGCGTCTGGTACTTTACAAGTTTCTCTTACAAAGAAACCCTAGAATGGAAACGGTTTCGTTAAATTCTCTAATTTCACGAAACATTTGAAATTCATTTCAATTAGCCCCTGATCTGTGTAACTGGCTAAAATTAGGTTATTACCTCCGTCAAACAGTTCAAAATCTTTTGTAGTTAGATCAGTTAGCTACATGTTTCGACGAATAATCGTCATCTTTAGGCTTGAAAATCTTGTGATTCATGGACTTCGTTGAGTAGACATTCACACACACACACATAACAAAAACAATTAAAAGAAATTAACACGGATACGATAAACAGTTTACAGTAGGTTTACACACGTACATACGGACACGCACTAACAAACACTACTCAAATCCACTAATCAATCCACTGTTTTAGCAAAAAATCTCTTTTTGAAATTCATTTCAACTAGCCCTGATCTGTGTAACTAATGGCTAAAATTAGGTTATCTCCGTCAAACAGTTCAAACTCTTTTGTAGTTAGATCAGTTGGCTACATGTTTTGACGAATAATCGTCATCTTCAGGCTTGAAAATCTTGTGATTCATGGACTTTGTTGAGTAGACACCACACACACACACATAACAAAAACAATTAAAAGAAATTAACACGGATACGATAAACAGTTTACAGTAGGTTTACACACGTACATACGGACACGCACTAACAAACACTACTCAAATCCACTAATCAATCCACTGTTTTAGCAAAAAATCTCTTTTCTAGCTGTCATTAAAAAACAACTAAATGGATGTGATTTTGGTATATTAATGTATAAAAAAAAAATACATATTTATTTAGAATTTCATGAAAATCAAACTAAATTAACTGTTTTTAGATCTCTAAGATCTTTTGGTGAAAAGACTTTGGAAAAAAGGGGTTCCTGTGGTCCTTTTTTGCTGGTTATCGAATTTGACCAGGGTATTTACAAAAGTTACATTTAAACTAAATTTGGTGAAAGTCGGACAAAAAATGTGATCTGTAGTGATGATATCCATTGGTGATACACATATAGACTGGGACTCGTGGCGTGGTCCTGTAATCCAGTTTCATGGAGGTCAGGTTTTGAGGATGATATAGGTCTAAAGCGGCTCAGATAGTCTCAGTGATCATCTGATGATACCCGCATCAACTCCCACCATCGTTTGGACATATCAGACCATCACCTGCGTGGTTCGGAAGTCACATTAAGCCGTTGGTCCTTGTACTTCCATTGGTCATTGGGCTAATAATTAAGGAACAGTCGGCCTTAGTTTGTAACAAGACTACACCTCATAACTCATTACTACCACTCATCACACTCATCCTTTATCACATATATGCCTTAAAATACCCTCATGAGAGTGGTCGGCATCTCAAATAGTGATTTAGTGATTCAGTGATAATGAAAGTGAATGCAAGCGGTATAACCAGGTAACGCTGTACATTTCACGGAGTTCTGGCCTGCCGAAGCCATTACACACAGTGTTTCATGGCTTGTATACAGTATATTGAGAGAACGAGTTGCGGCTGGAGAATACAAAGTGTCGAAATCTCGCATTCCCAGCACGAGTCCTCAGATATTGGATTGACTGCTGAGGTATTAGGTTATAATCTACTCACGTTCCAGAAAACAAATTATACCTTGTAGAGATGTTGTGTACAATAAAATCTATGTGTAGTCGGAAATAAGGTAAGATTGTATTTATTTCCTTGATTATTTACATAATACATACGTTACTTAAATCAGAAAATGTTTAAGTTTAATAATAACCAATGAAATCTTCTATCTGCCAGGACTGAATCGTATATACCGTATATGAATGAATACTGTATAAAACAACCTAGAGATAGCAGATCAAATTATTAAACAAGTAAATAGACTATTGTAAAACTAATTTTAATCTATGATATACAACAATACCAGAAAATATAGGATCTCAACGGCAGGCCTGTTTTGAGATTCCATCAATTTCAATTAATTTGTGATGTGACTCTGCGGTGACGCTAGGTGAAGGTCGAGGTTGAGTGGTAGAGAGGACTTTGTAGTCCTTACTTTGCCTCGTTAAACAAGACAAACTTTACCTTTACCTTTACCTTTTAATAAAATACAGTGAAGTAGAAGTATAAAGTGAACGTTATCATTAAAACAAGATAGGTTTTAATTTATAGTAACAAACAAATAATTTTATACAAAACAAAGGATTTGTGTATCCCTTCAAAACATTTTCCGAGCTCACGTCCCCCCCACCGGACCAAGGCCCTTTGCGATCCTGGGCTGGACGCCAACACAGACACTTCCTTTATATAAAATAGAGGCAGCCGGCTTTTCGCCAGCCCGTACTTAGGCCTTTATACTGCTACAGCTAATCAAATAGAGCATTCCCTACATTGTACATTGCGTATTGCTACTAGATGGATGATTTACCTATTAATTTGGTAACAGTTGGAGATTTAAATCCAACACTTTTAAACGGAAAGTATTCTTTGTTAAAGCTTTCAGTAGGTTTATATAAACCATTTTAATAATATTATCTATTTTATAAAAGGTGCTTATCACCTAACTATATTAAAGTCAAATTAACATTTTTTTGTTCTGAAGTCAATTTATCTTTTGTTGAATGGTAAATACTTCAGTTAAAGGGAGTTAAGTGAGGATAACAGTTCGATGCGCTGTTAGGCACTAAAACAATGGCCCGCCACACCCTTCAAGCATTCTTTTTGTTTTAACGGCATATTACTCCACACTTATAACTCAAAAGCGTACAATACATGAAAATTTGTTTTGTAAAAAACCATTAAAATGAATGTTGATAAAAAACAATTTTCCGTTAATAACTATTTGTCCTGGCCAAGACGTCAGTTAGCTTTTTAATTACTACCATCAAAGTTTCGAAATAATAAATTTCCTTCTTTAAAAACTTGCTCTTTATGAACGTGTTTGGTAGTGAATACCCATGGGAAATGAAGCTATAATTTTCATCGTCTTATCGAAAAGATTGTTGCAGTACTAGATGGAAAGCAGATTTGACATTCCTTCTGAGACCATAGCCAAACCTATATACTCGTACAATTTTATGAATTTATTCATATATTAAAATTTAAAACCGTAGTAAAATAAATAACTAACTCGTTTCTGGAATAATTTACTTTTAAACAAGGGCTAAAAGATACCGAAATAAAACCTTTGGGCCAGTTTACGTTCTCTATGCGCCGTTGGGAAGAAAAAAAAGGCTCCTGCGATTAGGTTCTTTGTGTGAAAGAAAATTCAAGTGGGAAAATTGCAGCCTTTCGGCGATTAAAATGTCTTGCAATAAAGCAGCGTGAGCACTCTTTTGCCACCGAACAAACAGCAAGTAAAATTCAAAGAGTTTTGTTACAACTGTAAAATCTTTTAAAGCGTACAGTACATAAATTAATATGTTTACAACATATAGGGACTTTTAAGAACATTACGTAGCGAACCTACGTTATTAACTTCGCCTAGTTATTAAAATTATTTGTTATAATATTACTACCATTTCACACCATTCTTTATTTACATTGCCGTTATTTCAATGGGTCTACGGTTATTTAAAATCCAAATAAGAGAAACTCATTATAAAAAAGCGTAACAATAAACATCTAAATGCATTACGAATTCAAACAAACGAAAATGGACAAGGTTTATTGATTACAAAGCTGAAGCGAATTGTCTGAAGTGTCTCGGGTACCTCAGTGATAGTTATATATGCACCAAAGACGTCACCGTTAGTGACAAGACAGGTACATGGCAGGCTAATAGCTTAATTGTCATACAAAGGTCTTGAACAGCATCAATTATCTGAGACAAACGACGTCGAACCCTATCTCAATAACTATTAATTGAAGACTTTAGAATGGATTTAGGTATTTGTCATTCAATCGTGTTCAATACAAGCGAAAGTTTATTGAATCTTCCTTTTTGTGTAATTATCGAATTTCTTTTCGAAAAAAGAAAATGATATTCATGCCTTCAGCATAGTAAAGCCATGGCTCAAGACCATGAAATAAGCACTGATCCAGAACACATTTTGAGAAGTTTTCAAAACTTTATATACTGTACATATATATATAAATGTATATATGCGTATTATCTGTACAGGTTGCAGGTTTTGTCCAATTTTCACCAAATTTGGTACAAACGTTCCTTTTGTAAATATCTCGGTCGAGCTCGTTAATCAGCAAAATTGGATCACCGAAACCCCCTTTGGGGGGAAGGGTCTTTTCACCAAAAGGGAGCGAGCGTAGCGAACACCCTCGTAACACTCGTCGTAATAGAACATGAAAATCTGAGGCCGGAGGCCCAAGTGACGCTGTGAATGGAGCGAATTGGATTAACAAATTGCAAACATATTCTATTCACTCATGCCAGCGGCGCTTTAGCGCCTAGCTGCGTGTCGGCCTGGTTTTATTTAAAATTATTAGTCAGTCACTGTACAAAATGGTTAAACAAATCAAAATGAAGTTAGAGTGTAATGAGGGTTTTGCGAACCAAGATTTCTGAATAACAGTTTTTATACTCGTATCACTTACTGTGTAGGTATTTTGAGTTTATTTGACAGCAAAACGGTTGCTAAGTTAAAGAAATAAATTTTCGACCGGAAGCGTAGTAAAACTTAGAAGGCTTGTTCAATTCAATGTTGACATCTAAAATATTTTTTGAAAAGTAACTTGTAAGATATAAAATCTCTTAAAAGACTTCCAAAACTCGAGTTATAAAAGCATGTAATTAAATAAATAAATAAAATAAAATGATTTTACTGTCGAGCGTTTTAAGTTTGAATAAATGCGTATTGATTGAATTAATGCAACAGCTAACACTCACGTGAATATAATCGGAGAACAACAATATCCTTCACCATACCTTTTTAAACCTTACAACTCATACCAACTATGATTAAAACTAAAGGCGTTTTATTCAATCGTTCAAAATGTACTTGTATTAACCCATATAGGCATATGCCCATCGGGTCATTAACGACCCAACGTACACATTTTTTTTTTATATTCAAACTTAATCTAAGTATAATTCAAGGAGCCACAGGCCTGCTCGGGCCTTCTAGAATCTATTGACTGTGACTCGTGGTGTGGTCCTGTAATCCAGCTTCATGGAGGTCAGGTTTAGAGGATGATATAGGTCTAAAGCGGCTCAGATAGTCTCAGTGATCATCTGATGATAACCGCATCAACTCCCACCATCGTTTAGACATATCAGACCATCACCTGCGTGGTTCGGAAGTCACGTTAAGCCATTGGTCCTTGTATTTTCATTGGTCATCGGGCTATTAATAAATGACCCATAAGGAAGAGTCAGCCTTAGTTTGAAACAAGACTACACCTCATAACTCATTACTACCACTCATTCTTCACCACTTATTTGCCTTAAAATACCCTCAGGAGAGTGGCCGGCATCTCAAATAGTGATAGTAATTTAGTGATTGTTTCACTACTGATCTGTGGAGAGACACTCATCACTGTCAGAGCTCTCATAGATTACAGATCTTGCGTTTTGCACAAAGGAAAGTAGAACAAACAAGCACTCTACAGATTGAGGACACACAAAGCCAAGGACAACAAAGGGGATGTCTCCTATACTCCTCAAGAGTCTTCGATTGTTTACCCACCGGTATGAGAGACACAGTGAGACAGTCACTTAAACCTTTCTGCTGTGTCAAACACATTATTAAACACGTTAAGAACGTCTTTATAACCTTTGTTTTGACAGTAAATATGTTGTTTTTAGTTGAATAATAACGAAGTTCAATTAGTTTGAAATAAATTCATTTCTTGTTGATTGCAAATAATTAGAACTGCAACTGTAATTGTTTCATTATACCCGGGTGTTCGAAAAAGCATTCCCTAGTTTTGATTTTTTATTTATTGTAGAATATACAATTTACAATGTGTAATACATTGAATGAAAAGTAAAAATTTTATTTTTAAACACTAGTAAAGTTTGATATGAGAACCATTTGTAGCCCTGTAGATATCCAAGCGATATTCAATCTTTCTCCAGGAATTAGTTGACATAAAAGGTGTAGCCAATGCTAGTGTTACTAAGATTCTCTGACGAAGATGTGTATCTTCTCTGAATACACAAAGTTCTAGATATCACCCCACAGAAAAAATCTCATGGTGTTATGTCGGGGCTTCTTGGAGGATCCTGCTTCCTGGGAAACAGGCATCTACTCGTAAGACCGAGCGCACACGTTGTTTGTAATACGGCGGCGCATGACAAAACTACGCTCAAGGTCAAACAGGTGTACCAAAATGATTTCCAACGTACGAAATTAAAACGTACAATTATACTCTACAGCACCAAAGGATTATCACGCATCCATTTAAACTAATACTATCATGAGGTATTTTTAAAACTAGGGAGTTCATTTTCGGACACCCGATATATTGTAGCGAGGTGTCGGAATTAAAGACGGCGCGAAAGGTGAACTGACTACACAACTGTACTGCGGGTATAGTGTGTAAGAAACTGCAGGCGCTCACAGAACTCTGCTCCCTATAACTCTTGCCGAGTTCATAACTATTGCTGGGGGAGATAATGCATTATATTGTTCACATTAAATAAACGTTTTACTATGTATTATTAAAAATAACTGTGCAACCGTATAGTATACTGATAGGTTTTTAAGCTAAGGCATCTGACTTGTTTCACCACATAATTACAAAACTACCGTCGCTATAATTAAGAGTGTATATTTGTACTCTTACAATTTATATTAATGGCTGACCGTAATCTAAATAGTTTGTTGTAAATAATATCTGCTCTAGGAGTATTTCGTTGCAAGTATCAAGATGTTGCTTGGATTCAGTTATTATAACCAACTAACCAGTTATGTTTGACCGTTTCATATTTTGTAGTGTAGTGATAACGTAAAAATAACGTTCTAATTTTGAACATACATTTATCAGTTTTTTAGGCGTATGTAAAACTGACACTAAAAGGTTGCTTTAAGCGCCACTAATATGAAAGAAAACGAATTTCTTTTGAAATGTGTACTCTAACTGTAACGTAATTGCTTTGGCCTTTAACCTCAGTTATTTATAATACAAATTCAATGGAAGTACAGAGCCGTTTGTTACGTTTACAGCTTCGTCTTCTCCTTAAGCCACGTAGTTCTCTAGCCTGGCCACGTGATTTATGTGCCTTTTTACTGTAAGTTTTATTACACATCATACAAATGTTTCCTGCAAACCCCGTTTACTGCCCCTCTTTAAAATAATTTTAGATATTGAAATTGTGTTTTGGGGAAAAAACTACCCCCTCCACCTCAAATTCAAAAGGAACTTTCGGTATTAAAATTTGGCTGAGTAAAGAAACCAAACCAGAATGTTAACAACAGTATTTTTTCGCAAAGCTGAAAAATACGTTTTGTAGAGAGAAGAAGCTGTCAATTTGAAATTTAAATAAACAAGTTGTATATTTCAACCACGCTTAAAAACCTGTAAAGTCACTTGTTGTTGTGTACTTGTGTGTATCTTATAGGTATAAATAAGCATATGTGTGAAATGCGCTTAAAACAAGCTTAACATATACGCACCTGATCTGTGCTCATTTTGTGGCCCCAAGCCTGAAATTCCTCATGCTGACGTAATCAATACTTCCTTTTTTTCAAAAGAAAGTTAGCAAAAGTACATTTGGTTTTGTTAAAAGTACTTTAATAACACTCGAATGAACAGATTAGGTTTTGATAATCGAAGCAGAAAACCAAGTACCCTCAACTCAACCTCGGGTGATGAGTGTGAAGCAGCACTCAAACGTACTTCTGTGCTTAACACAGTACAGTGTACGGTGTTCACGGCTCAGTTAGCTTTAAGAGTGCGCCTCAGCTGCTCGGGAGAGCGTCGTTGCAGAGGTTTGCGGGAAATCAAATGGAGACTTTAGTGTTAATGCTATTTTAACGAAACAACTCTTAAATAAAAGATAAACATATTATCTAGGTTTGCCTGTAGTTCATTTTTCAAAATGTCTTTTTGTCTGTATGCTATAATCGGTTAAAGTTGGAACATATAGAGACCGTATTTGAGAATTTAATAATCGGGCTATCCAAAATCTAGTCACAGATAAACTCTTTCTCTTTTCATAAAAATTAATACGTACGAATTTAATCTTCATATAAGAGCGCTATCTACTTTCTAAGAAACCCTTGCAAGCGGAGGGTTTGACAGTTAGGCCGCATCAGTTGAAAGAAAGCCTGTTGTTACGTGCGCGGTGTCATGTGATACTTGGGAGGATGAATTCAGCCTTTCTCTGCGGTGACCACGGAAGCGGACCCTTAATATAAGAAATCAAACGAAAACAAGCAATCGATAGATGACAGGATACTCCTGTCTAATAATTCACTCGTTACTTAGTAATGATATTGGCCTTTTCGTTTTTACCATATCAATTTTTGCTGAAGGTTGTTTAACTGAACAACACGATACCAAAGAGTAATAGTATTTTAAAATAGGAAAACGTTCACAGCTAAAACCCAAAGAATAACTCGTCTGTATTAATTATGCACAAACATAATATTACCTTATTACAACTTACAACCACACCGCCAGTGTTTACCTAACCTTAATGTACAGCTTGTAACCTTAATGTATCATGAATAACATAACTATTAGCTTTAATAATAAATTATAACGTAAATTACAACCACTCCAAACGTTTGGTAAATATAAAGTATTAACATCATAAAAACATGATATTGGCAACTAAATAGTGATCCAGCTATAACAAAGCATGAACTAAACATGTGTTATCAAAATTATACTTGGTTTAGTTTACATAAGTACAAAGCACAAACAACATTCCCAAAGTTTGAGTAATATATTTTACACCAGTCCGAGGGGGGAAACAACAAAAGCTCCCTTGAGCATGAACCTGTTTTCACCTGCTTACGACCTTCCCACCCGCAGCATTATATTCCCCTGGCTTCATGCTTCCTGTTATGTTCCTTTTCCCAACCATTTAACAAGACTCTATGACGAAACATGTATGTGGTATGTTCCTTTTAATTTGAACTCATTAATGAGGTTCTAGATTGAATAAATCAACCAATTTGAATGTTTCCGAATTAAAAGTTACATTTTAAGTTGTGTTTTTGTATATCAAATGTTCTTTCTGCTTGGCCAAGAACATAATGTTTAACAATCAAACTCTTTAAAGCTCAACATTTAGGTTTTTTTCTTTTGCTTCTGTGAATTAAATTTGAAAAAATTAAAGATGTAAGTATTTACCTCCTTCATAATAGATTATGAAGTTATTCAGTACGGGTTATTCATACTAATCTAAGGACTGACTGACGGAGGTTAATAGACCTATATTTTTGCAAACGGAGCCGTTAGGAAATTGCGTATTTCTTTGAGTTTCATTAAATTTGAGTTAAAGAGTAAATGTAATATCCATAACGGATTTCAAAATATTTTACCATGTTGCTCTTGTTTGTATTTTTTCAATCAAAAACAACTAAACTCAATGGACTCTGGGCAACATTGCACTGTGCAAGATAGTACTTAGCTTAAGAACACAAGACCAACAGAAACAACCACGTTAGTTTAAGCTTGTTATCCATCAGAATTATACTTTTTATTATTAAAAGTGATTAAAATTACTAAATTAGTTTCTAATTATACTAATTATAATGTACTGTGGGGGTCTCAATTTTCCTTTTGCAAACAAATCCTGTATTGACGAAGCCTTGTCACATCTAAATACATTACGTTTGTTAATCAAAATGCTGTTAAACCAAAGACCAATCTAGTTTACTTAACACTCTGTAACACCTATGAACATCGACCGTAATAATTTATTATTGAAATAAACCAATTATTGAAAGAAATTTACTCGTGTTTCTGTTGCAAATGTTGTACAAGAAAAGCCAGCGGATGGGAATTTGACAGGGTTTGCATGTGTAAGAGTTTATATGTCCCCAGAGCATGCCTTGCCTTTTCTTGCATACCTTGGTTCAGGTGCAACTTTTCCTGCTAACGCGAGAAAACATTTCAGATATCTTTTATATAATTAAAGCCTTGTTTACCTAATATTTTATATCAAGCTATAATAAATTTTATGATATTTTCGTGTATTTTGAAATGTATTTATTTATCAAATCAAACTTTATAATGTAACATTCAACACATACTCGTACATTCAGTTTATACCATAGTTTGTTGTAAATCCGTTTATATGAAAAGTGAGAAGATTTTCGGTAAATTATAAAACTTATGTATAGCATAAGAAAAATAACATGTTCTCATTTTCCCCACAGAAGTTCCTAACTTACACCAGTGATAGTGTTTTCCATAATATTTTAGCAACGTAAAGAAAATTGTGCTTGTTATATATTCAAACAAATAGTCTGTTTACAAAACCCATGTATATGGTTTGTCAAATAATCAATATTAAAAGAAAGAAAATTCATTAAGTATAAAATTAAAATCTTTTAACCAAGCTTGGGTTTCTTTTAGAATTTAAAATTACAAACCCTGTTGTATATTTCAAAACGTTTGCTTGGCTTGAGATCATTATCAACATATCCAATAAATCGAAAACAAAAACAACTTTAATTGTAAATCTTCTAACCGAGAAATATACAAACTGGTGTCACATTTTAATGTACGAAGAACTTTACTGCTTTTTGATGTCAGCTAATCTATATGGCCGAATCCAATAGCAGTAAATTTGTGCTTAACCCTTATAAAACATGTTCTCTTATAACTTTTATTACTATTCTAAGAGACGATTATTATGAAGCTATCAAAATATACTTTCCACACCGTTAAGGAGTTAACTATAAAAATACACTTTAAATAAATTTTAGAAAATCAAGATATTGCTTTTGGTCTGATCGTAGCCTTTGTGATAAGTTATTGGGAAAGTTTCTTCTAAACATAGGCACTTTTTATGTACAGGCTGTTTAGTTCTTTTATTTCACCCAATATAAACCAAGGACACGAATTAAACAATGTTACATATTCTTTTAAAGATCTAAACATCCAACCGGATTATGTACCCTGAAGAAAATTACAAGGTACAAAGAAAATTCGCTTCTAAGAGTAAAAAACGAGAAATCTGTCAACACAAGAACAATTTTAAAATATATGGTCCCACCCATAAACACTCTGTTTGGAAAAAGAATTCCAGAGTACGAAGTTCCGACCCTGTACAACACTTTACCAACGGAAATAGAAAACACACGCAGTCCTTCTGTATTTAAGAGAAAACTTTTAAAGTGGCTTATAGAGAAGGAAACAGTTACCTGAATTTTAAATTCAATACTGAAATAAAATTGAATACCTTAAGATAGGATAATTCAAACGGAAACAAGCTGGGAATTTTCACACCCTCCCTTTCACACCATTTTTCACACTCCCAACCCATCACTACACTTCCTTCTCCGTTCTCACCAAAATACTTTAAAGCACAACCACAGACGTGAAGCTATCGCACGTGTAGTACACGCACCACAAGGAATACACCGAAACTGGTCACAATATCTACACAACACTCCTACACAAGACAGATAGCAGGTATATACAAACCCAAGCCAGGGGACAATAGAGTGACTCATGTCAGGAATCTGCCCTTTTCTCATAATCAGAGTGTGTTATCAGTCAGGCAAGATACCAGGTCAGGTCAGGTGTGTTGTCAGTTGGGCATAGTCCAGCTGATAACGTCAACGTAATTACATCCGTCCTTACTCAAGTATATTGAAAATATGTATATTATTGTTTGTTAGTAGTAATTATTTTATTTATTCAGATCAACCAATAGAAAATTAAATAAAAAAATAACAATTTTAAGTGTATCTAAATATATACATATATAACCATAATTATTCATATATCATATTAACATAAAATATACATCAAACCCACTCGTTATTAAGATTAAGAGTAATCCCACTTCTGCCACGATAGGAGATTTTTGTAATTATAAACATAAGTACAAATGATGTTAATAGTTAAAACCGGCCTGTCCGTCAAGTTCTTCTTGGACAGGTCAATGCCTGTAATACTGTGGAAAAAACGTTAATCTTTATTATCAAGGCACTATTTAGCTATTTTAACTATTTAACATAATGTAATAACAAAATAGTTCTAAGAAAAGACAAGAAAGGAGAGACTGCCAAGAAATATTCCTGATATTAGTTTTACCTCTTGTTTTAAGTCTAGTTAATAACCTTTTTACGAGTAATAAAACAAAAATGTAGAGATTGTTTCCCCTTATCTTGTCTTTTTTATCTACTATGTTTATAAAGTTATGTAATAACACGTTAAAAAATATTAATACTTTTTTAATAGATGTGATTATGTAAACAATGTGAAAACAGGTATGCAGACGAATCTAAAGTTTTTAGAGCGCGGTCCATCATAATGAGTACAGATTCGTTAATCCATTTGGTGTTTATGAACAACCTTTGTAATTAATTTGTGACCACAAGATTTGTTACCTCTAGAGTATAGAATGCAAGGGAAACGGAAATAAATGTCAAATTTGTTCATGAGAATGAAATTGAGTAATTGGTTACTAAAAATTTCATATAATTACGAAATCTCCTGTGATGAAACCCAAACAGTAAAACAATGGCTTTGAATCAAATACATACGTTGACAAATTTGGCAAATTTTAATATAAGTAAATAAGTTGGCCTTGTCATAAACCAAGTTGATGAATATTTAAATTTAAAAACTTTGGAGAAATGCATTGCCGTATCACATGCCGTATCACACCCGTATAACAAGCCTTATCACACCCGTACCACACGCCTTATCACATCTGTACCATACACCTTATCACACACGTACCACACACCTTATTACAACCATACCACACACCTTACCACACACGTACCACACGCCTTATCATACCCTTTCCACACGCCTTACTACACCTGTACCACACGCCTTATCAAACCCGTACCACACGCCTTATCACACACGTACCACACACCTTATCACAACCTTACCACACGCCTTATCATACCCGTACCATACGCCTTATCACACTTATTCTAGGCAGGAAGAGATGTTTGCGCTCAAAACAGGCGATAACCAGATATGAAGACTGGTTGGGAGCTCGCCAGGTTTTAATATCATGTAGTTCACCCTCGTTTTGTTCTGCTTCTAAAAGAGCAATATATTTAAATGTTCAATCAGAAATCAATTAAAAATATCTTGGCTTCTGGAAATGTCTGTTTAGAATTTCATATTAGTAATTAAATAAATATCATTTGTGTTTTTTTTACTTTTAAACTATGTTTAGCAAATAAAAGTGTTAATTTGAATTGTTCAATAATTTCCAAAAGTTTTTTAACACGAAAATTGTTTACATGTTTAAGTCATACGTTTTCATTAATTGAGAAACAATAAATCCGATAACTACATTGTACGTAAGAGCTTTTTCTTACATACTTTAAATACTTTGCTTTTTTTTAAATACTTTGCATCACTACACAGTAGCAAATTGACAAAGTGTATGAGACTGAAGACGATATAGAGCTGAGATCTGAGATTGCTTAAGAACAGACAAACTAGGTTACGTCATCTTAGTTGATAAGCCATGTCACTTACTGTCATTCTAACCCTTGTCATTGGATAAGCGATAGCAAAACCTTACACCCTTCGGGCTCAAAAACGGTTCCGTTTGTACGAGTGATTGAGAAGACTTCATTTTCATTTTATTAAATGAAACCTTCTGATTTATACACAATAACAGTTCAAACTGATTACAACTCATGAAAAAGGATATAATTAGATCTGAACATAGATTAATAACAAATAAGAAAAATACTGGATATACAAAAAATTCTATACAAAAATAAAGGTATAAAATAATAAAGATAATAAATAGCAATGAGGAAGTAAAAAGCGTATTTTTAAACCAAAGACCATGTCTTATGTAGACTATTGGGAGACAGTAATCTTTCTCCGGACGTAAACCTTCTTTTTCCTCAAAAGCACATACTGGCTGCTCTAACTATCCCGATGGACACTCTTGCTCTTGTCAGATATTTTATTTTTCCATAACTCACGGATGCTTTTTCTGCAAACCTTTCAGTAAGTACCTTGAAGAAGCTGTTCATTTGCAGCCCGAAAACCCCATCAACTGTCATTACCGGGGTTGGTTACAACTTAATAACCTTCATAAAGGACATTGGATAAGTAACGCAGGACATGTTATAATTTACAATAAGGCCAGTACTAGGAGGTCTGTTATACTTATAAAAAAGAACAAACACGTAGAAAAATGTTCTGTGTTTTAGTTAGTGTTGATCCTACTGCAAGTTATAAATGTTTCTGATTACAAATATTCTTATTCCAAGGTTAAGTAAGATCGTTTTTGAGGTTGTCTGACGTTTAGTTTCCAAACGGAGATAGTATTTAGGATTTGTTTAGATTTTCCTATTAGAGGGAGTTTCACTTAAAAGAACTTTGAAATATAAAGATGAACGTAAGATGCCAGTATGACAAATCTCTAATAACGTTTTCATTATTAAAATATAAGTTTTACTAATTTAAAGATTAAAGTATGACATTAAATTTAACTGAAGGTCATTAAACTAGGTTTTGCTAATTTAGCTCTAGAGTCATTACACAAAAAACTTGGATTTGGTCTCCTCCATTGTGAAAATGCTTGAAAATCAGTGTGCAAATATATGGCATTTTATTAAATTTTCTCTTTGATAAATTTGTTGCAATGGTTGTATTAAAACACCATCCTATAAAAAGGGCTTCGACAAGTGTCCTTTCAGTCGATCACATAGTATCATATCCTTACCTAGTTTAATTAAGTGGGAAAAATAATACTGCTTGTCATGTTTTTTTAAGTCACACAAGACCGTGAACTATCAACGTCATACCACGAATGGACCAGGATTTCTTTGCCGAAGTATTGCTTTGGATATAAATGTTCAGAGGAAATTTCCAAATGGATGTCTGTTTATTAACCTTAGGATGATTATATGCTATGTCGATTCTATGTGATAAATAGATACTATATTTTTTATAATTTTACCCAATTAGCATACTATAAGGTATACTAAATTGTCGCTTGCAAACATGGTTTATAAGACTCTAAACCAATTTGAGCCTGAGCCAACTTTGATTGAAGTTGAAGCCACTCATCTCAAAGTTAGAAAAGCCCTGAGTTGCACATTGTAGCATAGTTTGTTCCCAAGTTTCAATCAATCAATGCTCTGACCGCTATCAACGTATGCCCATAGTACTATTTTTGTAATTGTACACACATGTTTCTTATAAGAAAAAAAACTTTTTCAGAGATGATACAAAGCGATAAACAGTGATTGCCATATTGTAACATTTTTAAAACTTTCCAACTAGCTTATCCATTCAAGATGATAGTTTATCTAATCAGCCAGTGACCTTGGGTATCCACTGATAGGGCTCTAGTTTACATTAATGTTTCCCAGTAGAGTAATATCTCCAGCGAAACTCTGATGAATCTGATAACAACCAGTTGTGGTTGTAATATCGGTACAACTCGCTTATCTAGAAAAGTTAACACTACATTACAATGGAAGAAGTAGGGTTTAGAAACAAAGGCCGGCTTCTTCATAATACTTAACAATATTGGCATGGAATGTTATATCGAAATATCATTTTATCTACTTAACTTCTTCTTGTTCCACTTTCTACCTACTTTTTTATTCATGTAATATGCAGTTTCCGACGGATAAATAATTCATGTTTTGTTGTTTACTTTTCAAATGAGAAAGATAATTCGCATAGGTAATAATGGTTGTTGTTTGCCAATAGAGACATGTAACTGGTAGCTCTCTGGCCCACAGCTATTCAAAACCTGTTTTCAAAACGAACCTTACGTTAACAGATTGTCCTTTCATTTTATAATTGAATACTCGAAATCATCTTGTACCCTTCTTCGATAATCTACTCACCAATATAGGACGTTCATCGTTGTCTGAACATTGGAGATTTCAGATCTTGTGTTTTACTCTAAGGAAAGTAGAACAAACACGCTTAAGATTGAGGACACACAAAGCGAAGGACAACAAGAAAATTGTCTGCTGAACTACTCAGGAATCTTTGCTTGTTTACTCACATTACAATCCAGACATTTAAACCTTTCCACTGTGCCAAAATACAATGTAACGGGTGAGCCAAAAAAACAGGGGCATTTTTTAAATGTAACAAGTCAATAACAAAACATAGTTTAATGTTACAAATCACACTAAAAAAGACACATTGTATTGCTATTTTTACTTATGGAAGATAATGTCTCCCAAGTGACGTCCTTCCTCACTCACGCAGTCCCATCTTTTTTTCCTACCTGATACAATCCCCGCAAAAAGGATTGAGGAATCGCAGCAATTTCGCGTCTTATACAGGCTTCAAGTCAGCAATGGTCTGGGGCTTTGAAACTAACACTTTACTCTTTAGAAAGCCCCACAAGAAGAGGAGTGTTCCGAATTGGAATGGCACCGTAACGGCCAATGTTGAAATGAGCTCGAAACTGACGTTGAGCAGAAAAACGTTTCATTACACTTAAAAAATGTTTCTATTACAAATGCACGATGATGCACTTACTAACCAGTGATGAGTCACGGTAACTAACCTCTAAATGGCAATAAATGAACATTCATTTGCCACATCAATGGAATCACCAGCGGCCATACTAGCTGATAAATAACATATTAAAATTGTCCCTGTTTCTTTTTGGCTCACCAGTATCATCAAAATATACGTACTTAAATGTTTGATTCACAAATATTCAGGGTGGTTATAAGTTGAATAGAATTTCCTTTGCAATTTATTACTCTAATTCGTCCTGTTCACAGCCTCGCTTTGGCATTCGGTCGTTGAAGTACCATAGGCGCTACGAGGCTCCCTTTCATAAATTAAACAAACGAACAACCAATCAAACAAAAATATGGCAATTGTTCCCCTAAGAGTTAGTTTGTAAGTTTTGTTTATTAGCTAAATGATCATAACTATATACATTTAAAAAATTGAAAAGTATGTATGAGTATTCAGACAAACGTCAACTAAACTGTGTGTATAAGGTATGTCTCTTCTTAATGACTCGTGCTGTGGTATATTCACTAAATCTCTATTTGAGATGCCGACCAATCTCACCATTTCATTTCATTCATTCATAGTCATGCTACAAACTAAGGCCGACTCTTCCTTAGAATTCGTCATTAATTAATAGCCCAATGACCAATGGAAATACAAGGACCAACGGCATAACGTGACTTCCGAACCACTCAGGTGATGGTTTGATATGTCTAAACGTTGGTGGGAGTTGATGCGGGTATCATCAGATGATCACTGAGACTATCTGAGCCGCTTTAGATCTCAAGACATCCTCATAACTTGACCTCCATGAAGCTGGATTACAGGACCACGACACGAGTCCCAGTCAAAACATTTCAAAACTATATGAACTTAAAAAAAGAATTCGAGAGGTGTTACAAGCACAATTTTATCAATGCTCAGAAATACTTCGTGTGAGGTTGAATTTCGGACTACAACTCTTACGTGCAAACCACAGATAGCAAGTGAAAACGGTTTAGTTTCCTTGTAACATTATTTGTAAAAGAATGAGTAGAAGTAATTTTGTCCTTTTTTATTAATAAAACTGTTTTAAATTTGTTTCCTAATAAAACAAATGAGCCAAAAGTGGTCATTCATTCAATTTATATAAAAAGAAAAAACGTATCATAACCTTATAATAAGTCTGTATTATACCCATTTGAAAATATATAAAACATATTGTTCAGCAGTTACAATACTTTGCAAAATGTGGCTTGGTAACCAAAGTAAGGTACGAATTAAGCTCTTGTTAAAAGGATTAGTAACAAGAATATAACCTTTGAAATTGGGCATGATTGATCGGTTATTAATAGAAGGTAACGAGGTAATTAATAATTGATCGGTTATGTTTAGTCATTTAATTTTGTCACGTAGTAGTAGCGAAAAAACATTTACTTTTAACAAATTAAATACTTAGCTTTCTAGTTTGTAGTTAAAATGCATGACTGAAGAGATGCTTTCCTTCAAAAATATATTTTAAAATCAAAAGTCGTAAAGGCTTCCACACAAAGGTAATTATATTATTTTTAAAAAAGGTTCACAAGTATACTGTCAACAGTCTAAATTATTAACCTTAAAGTTCTAGTTTCATTTTCTGACTAACTTAGCCAGATTTGCTTTATTCTACAGTAAAGTAAAACCATTCAAAACTTTTAGTAAAATGAAAAAAATTTGAATTGACAAATAACTCAATTTAACTTTTTTATAGGAATAATATTCCGGTTTTCATATAATAGTTGACATAATTATACATATCAAAACTATACTTAGTTTAGTATCCATATTTACAAAGCACAAACAACATTTCCAAAGTTTGAGTAATATATATTACATGAGTCCGAAGGGAGAAACAACAAAAGCTTCCTTGAGCATGAAACTGTTTTCACCTGCTTACGACCTTCCCACCGAAATTATTTTCCCCTGGCTTCATAACTCCTGTTATGTTTTCTCGTATTTAACAAGACTCTATGACGAAACCTGTATGTGGGGTGGTCTTTTTTATTTGAAGTGATTGGTGTTGTTCTAGACAGTTGAAGTCTACTAATTTAGAAACTTTCAAATATATGTTAAATTTGTATATATGATCGGAAATGTTTTACCTACAAACTACTTGCATTAGAACGTTATAATAATGTGTTAAAGTTAACGACAATAAGTTACGTACAACCAATCAGATATTTCAACGATAAACATCCAAGAACTATTTAAAAGCAAGACAAGATTCTAAGATGTTGTCTTTATGTAATTATCTTTCACAGAGGTGAAAATATGAAGTCTATTCTCCACTAACGTAACTTGAGTTTCTGAGACAAGGGGAGGCACTTTACAGCAAACTGGAGCAACACTTCACATCTTCTCAACACTTCACCCACAACAACTTAACCAACCAATCACCCTTGATAACGATCTACTTTGACACTGATGTAATCAACTTTTGTTGCAACATGCAACCAGCTTTTGTTGTTTAAGACATACTATGTTTGTTTTCATATGTTGTTTTCCATGTTGTATCAATATGTGAGGCGTTGACATGATCGTACTGCGTTTTTATAACTTCTTCCTTTACACTATGAGTTTAAGCCAGTAATACAGTTTAATCATAGTAGCCTATAATATAATTGTATGCTTCAAATAAATATTTCGTTGTCTCCAAACAGAACAGCAACAACAAAGCAGCCGCTAGTTCCCACAGTGGAATAACTGTAGATAATGGAACCATTGTTCTTGATAATTGCGACTGTGGCTTAGCAGTGGTGACAATTTACATAATTATGTGTTAAAAAAGCATAGCAAAAATGTTTAAGTACTTCACGTGATACTTAATATTCACGAAGAAAATATTTGATTTCCTGTTTTGATGATAAACTGACTTAAAACTCCTTTTTACTACTGAAAACATCTGCATTTCATTAAAACACACAAGTCCTCACCTTACACTAAAATAACATAAACATTGATAAATCTGAACGCTATCCTATCAGCTCAGTTTAGAAGTGTGTTATCAGTTTTGAAGTTAAAAATGTCTCATTTACCAAATAATATCAGTTTCCTTTTACTCGCGAGCAACTGGGCTGGCAATAAAATACTCAGTTAATTGCAAGTCCTCTGAGGTTCTCTTTATTTGTGAACTTCGAAATTATTTTAAGAAATACTGGAGAAACATCACTCAACTAACACTAAAAATATTCATATAAAGAACACACAAATATTCCTTAAAACTAATAAATAAGAACAAATATGAAAGTTCATTTAAACGTGTGAATTGACGGATTATAACTTTCTACAGGAAACAAATTCAGTTAAGAACGCAGCAAGAGTCATGTGTTGGGTTACTGGTGGAAGTAATGGACCATCCAACACGTGACCTGACTGGTTAAATGTTGCGGTCATTACTGCGAATGTGAAACCATACAGGGTGAGTTCTAAATTCCTCCCTCCCACCACCATAACATTATTTAGCACGAAAAAGACATTTTATTTTGCCATACTAAGTTTGTTTTGACGTACTCTCCTCCACCAACAGGGCCCCCCAAATGTTTAAAATATAACCTCTCCCTCTTTGGATACTTCAAAAGAATAGACAGTTTTGATAAAAGTTCAAATACAGAAATCGGCTTGTTTTTGTTGTTGAAATACCTATTTAAAGATTTCAAGAAACCAGGTTAAAACTACATTGCACAAACGTTTTTCTTTAAATGACAAATTTTCCTCCGAAATATTCTTTGGGATTATGTTATAGGATTGATGGTTCCCTCAGAGAATTTAAACAAAAATTGTCCAAAAGTTGTAATACTTAAATGGGTATTACAAACAAACTGAATAGAAACTTTTATTTGCGTTGTTGAATTTGTATTCAAATTCCCTTTCATTCGAAGTGCCACAAGGAACCTTTAAGTTCGCATTTAAAAGAATTGTGGGCTCTCCTGCCGGTTTTTGCGTGGGGGGTTGGTGAGGCAAAGTACATAACAAAAACTGTAGAATTGTATGAACCCATCCCCAAGAGGGTTTTAAAAATATTTCCTTTTCAAAAGTTAAGAGGGGGCATTTAAAACTCACCCCGTATATCCAACCATCCGACCATTTTTCGTTCCTCAGACTTATAACTTACCTTATTTTAATGGAAAACTAATATCATAAGAAGGCAATTATAAGCCTGAGCAACGGACATATTTACCTAATTTAACTAATCTGGCACTATCATCCTGCTTTGAACAAAGGGTAAAAAGTAAGCTTCCGTTTGATTACGTAAAATTTGTCCATTTAAACTTCGAGTTATCTCTTTTTTAAGGAGATACTCTTATTTAACAGTTCCATTATATGCGCTTATGCATACAATATAAATCACTATTTGAGATGCCGACCACTCTTATGAGGTTTAAGGCAAATATGTGGTGAAGGATGAGTGGTAGTAATGCGTTATGAGGTGTAGTATTGTTACACACTAAGGCCGACTCTTCCTTAGAATGGGTCAATAATTAATAGCCCGATGACTAATGGTAATACAAGGACCAACGGCTTAACGTGACTTCCGAACCACGCAGGTGATGTTCTGATATGTCTAAACGATGGTGGGAGTTGATGCGGGTATCATCATATGATCACTGAGACTATCTGAGCCGCTTTAGACCTATATCATCCTACATACCTGGCCTCTATGAATCTTGATTACAGGACCAACGCCACGAGTCCCAGTCTAAAAGATAACTAGACAATACAAGTACTCACACTTCAGACTTCAAAACCTGAGACGACCCGTTTCAGAATTGTAACTTGAAAGCACTTTAATCCCCGGAAGGTTTTGAATCATTTGTCCTCTTTGATACTGGACAAAGAGCTGTTCTGTTTGAGGCATCTAATCACAACCAATCCTTCCAGCCAAACTTGTGAAGCCAATCTAAGTGATAGTAAAGTTGAGACACTGTTATAATTTTCAATCTTCTTCAAAAGCGTTTTAATTTCAACCAAGGCATAATGTGTTCTTTTCATAATTATCTTTATTTTCCTGACAATTATTATAGCTCTCTTAAGTGATATTTTCAAAGTATTTAATGGCCCTTCAACTGTTCAAATAGTATTCTTTCAATGATTCATACATGAATCATAAACCAGCTAGCTAATTCAAATATTATTATACTTAAAACTTAAGTAAATAAATAATTTATAAATCCCCTTCAAAGCTCTCTACGTTTACTAAAAGCGGAAAAGGCAAATACTACCGCCTAATTAAATTAGTTCTACACAGATTTTAAATGCACATTCGATTGTGAAAGGTTTACTTAAAATAATGGATTGTTCTTGACAGTTTAAATTATTTTAAGGGAATACCTTATACATTATTTTACCATACTAACAAGTTTTTTTAGCAACCTACCTTTGTTTACAACAGTTCTCTTTGGGCTTGTGAGTGCAAAGGTTCCTTATTTGTGAAGGAGAATATTTTCAAAGCCTCTGTCAATGAGCTTCGAGGTCTGATGTTGAAGTGTCTTTAGACGTCCATACCACTCTCCACAGTTCAGAATGTCTCGCAATAACAACTGTCTATTTATCGTTATCCATTGTGTAAATAACAATGTTTATAATTATTTAAAAGTAACGGCGATTGATAATAAGGTGTGTTATAGCAATAGGTCCTAAAGTGACATTTTTTGACACGAAGTCAAGTTAACGTCCAAGACGCAGCCTAGGACGTTAAAGACCGAGGGTCAAAAAGACCCTTTCTGGCCAAGTAATGAACGAAACCACTGTTTCAATAAAATATGTTTTAATATTATACAGAAATTTAAGTAACGTTGTTTTGACTTCAGAAATCTGAATTATATTGTTTGGAAAAACAGCCGTTACTATAAGCACAACAATAAAACTTGCTCAACCAGCTAATGTCCATGCCACAAAAAGTTGCATATGACGTTGCTTTATGATCCATATTCTGTGGACTCAGCGACTGCGTCTTAGTTATGTCTAGTCTACAGGAAATATTCAACCTTATCCGAAATTTAACTATGTACTGAGCAACTAAATAGCATAATTACATGGCAACCCTAGAAAAAAAGCTCTAAAAATTGTGTTGTTTTCATTTGGGACTATCTTTGTAATGATTTACTTGCGTTTAAATTTATTACAACTTGGCTGGTCTGAAAAGACAGTAAGTGTACATAAGTAAAAAAGTGTATACTACCACAGTGTTTGCTTGTTATTTCGTTACGACATTATAAGGACTCTTTATAAGGACCTAGGAAAGATAGATAGAAATATTATTTGACCAGAGTGCTTGAAAATAGAGGAGGTTGGTAAACATTTGCGAGTTTTCAAAGTGGCTTACATCTAATGTAAAAGCTTTCCTTGTGCATCAAGCAAAGACAATTTTTACTTTGTGGTTGAAACCTGAAGCTTTTCTTTTGAGGTGTTACATTCAAAGTATATGTCCTTTACTATACAGATACTAATTTCGGCACTGTTTGTTTAAGGGGGTGGTAATAGCTCAGTAGTATAGTGCGTGCTTCACACCAAATCACCCCGGGTTCGATTCCTGGGCGCAGTGATAACTTCAGAATGGCCACTTTCCGTGGTTCGGAAGTCACGTTGAGCCGTTGGTCCATTCTATCGGTCATTGGGCTATTAATTAATGACCCAATCTGGGGGACAGTTGGCTCTAGTTTCTAATAAGACTACTCCTCATCATCCACCAAAAACAATCAACACACCCACACACTTTTCCCATATTCACCTTGAAATACCATCTAAAAGTGGTTGGTGTCTCAAATAATAGTATCAAAGTAACGCATTGTAAATAAGATTTAGAAATTAAGAGTACTATTACTAAGTTGTCATCGTAACTTGTATAAGATTGTACGTGACATGCAGGCTTTTATGATATAATTTGGAATATACCTACTAATCGGCAAATTAACAGTAGTTGTCGTATGTAAGTAGCTGTCAATGCACTGCATCCGTGAAGGAATAACTGCCCTGTACCTGTTTAAAATTGCTGCAGCTTTTATGAGTTATGTGTTTGCCTCTGCTACAGGAGTTGCACTGCCTCGGAAACAGCTGTTTTCTACAGCAAAATGAAAATGACAGTTTTATAAATAAATGGAATATTGACTTCAAATCAACTGATGTCAGTTTTTACTATACTCACAACATGATGTGTGTGGGACTGAGTTCGTCCATTTCCATACATAGTGCAAACTGCAACATCTCAGTTCCACCGCAGCTGTTGTTTCAACTGCGGTTTTACATTTCCTGAGTAACATTCCTTATTCTGCACCCAGTTGTACTCTTCTGAGTTTGATACAAAGGCCAGAGGGGTTTTATATACCTGTATAAAGTAAAAAAGTTTCATAGCCATTCACTAACCATGGTGGTTAGTAAATTCAGTTATTTAATAATTTAAAACGTCCATAACCTTGGATAGGGCCGACCTTTTGAAGTCTAATTTGCGGCATTCAATTCCACTTAAGTAGAGCTTTATTTTGATACCAAACTTGACATAGGCTTTTATTAAAGATTTTACACCAACCCCTGGACGGGACGTCCCCCACCCCCAGACCCAGAATTCAACTTGTACCATTGTACAATACCATTGTAGTTAAAAATGTGTTCAGCTTTCATTTATCAGGTTAATATGGCGGTGATCTAATGTTTGACGTTTTTAAGGTAAAGTTATTGACTGTTATCATTCTTACAGGTAGACGATTTACACTAAAAATGACAATAAAATCTGTATTCTACTTGTACTTGACGCTGATCGTACGCCTTAATAACTAAGTTAATAACTAAGTTCCGGTTTCAGAAAGTTGTAGATTTAGTTTAAGCTCTGATGAGCTTTGATACCTGTTAGTATATTAAGTATTTACTTCATTAAGTGCTAGCCAAATCGTTGTAATTTATAGTTCAATAAAAATAACTCAGTTAAATATATTTTCCAGTATTTTCAACAAAAGTGATTGAATAGTTTTACTCGAGATCACAAGAATGGAATCAATAAAACCTAAAAGGGAGCTTGACAACTAAAGCCTTGCCATTTTTCCAAGGATTTTCACATCGTTCTACCACTCGTGAACATTTCCAATATCAAACCCTCCGTCGTCAATGTTTCTAAATGTAACACGAATACTTTATTTTGATCAGTGGTGGATTGGTATCGCGCGCGACTTCGGATCTCGTCACTCCGGTGGCGCGGGTTCGATCCCCGCAGTCACCACTTACAGTTTGTAATGTGACTATACGGTGACTCTAGGTAAAGTTCGAGGTTGAGTGGTAGACAGGATTTTGTAGTCCTAACTTCGCCTTGTTAAACAAGACAAACTTTACCTTTTTATATTAAGATAGATCTCAGAAAAACTGAACCTTTTAAAAGTACTCCAGCCTTATCTTTAAAAGCTATGTAAATTAAGGTAATCAAGCCTTATTTGTAAGTCCAATAGTAGTAAACATATTTGTATTGTAGTTTTAAAAATTAATCTAGCCTGGAAAATTTCAGCAATACAATTTCGATCCTTGCTTTTTAAGGTCCTCTTCGTACCTTAAACTTGAGTTCGCATCAAAAAGCTTTACTTCAGAACCTAATGATGAAGTTAAGTAGTTGATCAGGCAAATGAAGAACAATAATATTAATGAGGTATTCGAAAATGGGAAAGATAAACTTGTAGAGTTATTGCGATAGTTGCTATATACTCGTATAGTTATAGTATAGCATTTCTGTACACACCACCCGACGATGAGGTAACCCTACGAAACCGGTCGTGGTATTAAATGTATTACAAAGGATACTCAGAGTTTTATTTTTTCTAAATCATATAATTATATAATTTCTTTTGTTATAAATCGGAAAATTTAACTCCTATAACGCTAGTCACGCACAGAGAGAGAAGGACGAACTCTCTTGCTCATGGCATTATTGTTGAACAGAAAGCAGTGGCCGCACATTACGCATTCTATTGTTTCAGAGAAACGCCGCAAATTCCGCAGGAAAGAGAATTGTTAACAAGTGCGTTTCCCTTTTCATCTTCAGGTTAACGGCCAGACACCGCGTAATTTTATAACAACCTCAACACAATGTATTTCATTTTTTATAATTGTATAGTACTATTAATAAGATGTTGTCCTTTGTGACTAAAGGAATGTAATTGGTTTATTTCTTGACTGTAGTTTTGCGTGAGACTGATTTGCAATTTGATTAAATTGTTACGATGCTGTTGACAACTGAGGCGAGACTCAAGTAAGCGTTAAACGAGTGCGTATTTTCCTGGAAAATAGCGTGTTAGCATTATATAATGTAAAATCAAGATTCACCGTTTTCCCGTTATATTATTAGAAAGATATGCTTCGTATTGGTGGATTAAAAACGATGTTTTGACCGTTATGTTTTAAAATTAACGTTTAAAACAATAACCGAAAGGAAAACCTAAAGTTATGATAAAAAAATAGGTCATCATACAACTAAAACTTGGATTGTAGAGAACTAACTGTTAACAAACCCAACAACAACATGTAGGCACGAAGACAGTGTTTATTGCCGAGGGTGTCATAGGCAGTTTATAACTGTAACGGGAGTCCAGGGAAATGTACTGTTCTAACTTGCCCTCCACTTTTAAGTGAAAGTTCATTTAAAAGTGGCACAACCATAATAAATACTAGAATTTTAAAATCAACATGTGTAGAAATAAAGTTGTAACATGCTTAAAAATGGCAGAGGGCACTTTGAGCTACCCTTGTGGGAGTTTTTCCTAGATTGCGGTCCTAGAGCTTAAATGTATCTATTGCTTAGTCGTAGTGTTAATTAAATGTTAAATCTACTTATTTCCACACGCTCTTCTACCGAAACGTGCACTTCGTATCGTAAAAGAAAACATTTATCGTGTTTGAAGCACTTATGAATCAGTTTTATAAGTAGCACAGTAATTGAGCTAAGAATATTAAAAAAGAAAGACAAAAAACTTTTGAGATTCAAAATATCTCAAAAAGTTTTTGAATTATTACTCATTTAAAAATACAAAATGGCGGAGTACGGCTAAACTAAGGTGAAATAAAAAATACGTTACAAGACATTTTCAACTTACTTTTGTATGTATAATCCGGTTCTGCTTAGCACGCTACGCGTTTTTGTGACACTCTGTATAACTGTTTCAGTTCACTATGCCTAGTTTTATGTTACTAATTACCGGTAGGCATGTTACGATTTCAAATAAACTACTAATCGCTATAACCAAAGGTGGAAAGAAACTACAGACAACATCAATATTTGATCTTCTGTTTTTACTTAATAAAAACATTCATGGTGGCCCTTTTCATTATAATATGGCTTTGAAGACGTTTAGAAATGTACGAAACTGTTTAGTATAGTAAAACACTAATATGATTTCTACAGAAACATATGTTTAAACTAGATATTATTAATTTATTATTAACATTGTTACTTGTTGTTTTGATGAACTTGTTGTTGTTTAAGCTTAATTAAAGTCATGAAGCTCAATTCATTATGTCTTATAATTTGTTTTAAATAACTAAAACATAGCGCAGTCTTATTTAATTTGGTTTTGTGTTGTTGCAAAGTAGAACTTGGAAGTTTAGAAGACCAGGAATTTTAAACGTGTCCAGTGGAAATTTGGATGTCAACTTCAATTTTTCAATAAGAGCTAAATATTTACTTTGTAGTCACAGAAATAAATAAGAAGAGTATTAAAGTAAAAGTAGCAATACTAAAAGACTTAATGGGAGCAGTTGCACTTGTACAGGTTGTTTGAAACCATAAAACCTGATACACTTAAACCAGAAAATGAAACAGTAGAAAATGTGTTTGAAGTGTTAGAAAAACACTGTTTGCCCAAGAAAATTGTCACAATGGAGATATAAAGTTTTTAACCGTAAACAGCAATGTGACGAAAGTTTTGATTATTTAACACTGATTTGAAAGGACTGATTAAGTCTTGTGAGTTTGACAATCAAGAAGATAAGCTTTTGAAGGGACAAATTATACTTGGAACTTTATATAAACGAACGCAGGAAAAACTGTTGAGAGAAGATATGGATTTGGATAAAATTATCAATACTTGCAATACTATAGAAATAACGGAGAACACTTATCTATAATAGTCGGGGATCAACAATCAGAGGTACTTTCACTTTCAAATAAAGAAAGTTTTCCTAGGACAAATTTTAGGCCTACTGATACTAAACAGAAACTGCTTTGATCCTTACTGCATTAGTAATTTTAAAGTACAGTCTAAGTTCAATTGAAAACTTTCTGAGTATTAATTAGAAAAATAAAAGACAAGTTTGCTAATTTCTGGTAAAATTAAATAAGTATTGTTACGGTAGTTCAGGAAATGTAGTTTATGGCTTTGAAGTTGCCAGATCATAACGTCACAGACCACGATGTGACTACGCTGATAACTTACACACCGGCTTGGTTATGTTCCAAGACTTTGTGAAGTTATGCGACAAAGTATTACATGCTTAGTTATCCAAAACACAGCGATAAAGGGATTGCAATCAGGTCTTTTTTTAAAGTTAATTTTTTGCCCTTACTAAAAGTGTAACAAATTATTTTATTTACATGGCTTTGAAAGATAAGCCTCAAGTGCTGTAAGTAAATTTGTTTATTATTTATTAATGATGCTCTTTGACAGCCTATATCTTGATATTAAGTATGAGTATTCTTGTTACATTTGGGTAACTTGATGGCGGAGAGTTTGGTATTGGAAATGTGTTCATGAGTGGTAGAACGGTGTGAGAATCCTTGGAAAAATGGCAAGGCTTTAGTTGTCAAGCTCCCTTATGGACTTTATTGATTCTATTCTTGGGTCCCAACTAAAAGTATTTGACCACTTTTGTTGCTTCTATGAGTTACAATAATATTTAATTGAGCTTTTTATTTAATTTTAAAACTTTACATGTTACATGTCTACAAAGTATGCCCAGAGAGTTCACCGACATTCTGTATAAGGCTTAAAAATAGATAATAATACATGATATTCTGATTTGTGTCGCAATGGACTCGGGAAAGGATTTTTGGAGAAAATAAAGTACAGTTTCCATGTGGGTATGGAAATCATTACATTAACTGTAAGCCACTTTTGAGACTCCCCAATGTTTACCTGCCTTATGTTGTCCCCAAGAAATGTTCGAAACCTTAAGTAACCCTAAAAGGTTTCGTGGTGTTCATGTTATTATTTAGCTTATATTCTAAAAGATCCTGGTATTGCTTCATTTTAAGTTCAAAGTACTGCAACAGATTGTAAATACTGTAACATCAAACTAAATTGACTATAATTCTTTTTCTGATTTTATCTTTAGGTCGCTATATTATTGCTTACAACTTAAATTGTTTCCAAGGTACTTACTACTGAAATAATAGTATACATATCAAAACCGTTTGTTCTGCCTTTCATCTGCTGAGCATTCAGTACTTCTCTACATATAATTTCCTATTAAAAGTATACCAATTTCCAACCGAGGATCATCTTTTGAAACAATTGGAAGTGCGGGTAATTATATCGTATAATTAAGAAGAATAATCAACACGAGACATAAACTTAACCATTAGGCTTTAGCGGCAGGTGTCCCAGCTATAGTATAGTTCTTCTGGTTCACACCGCGTCCAAACTTCATGATTAGGTCGATATATTTCGGCCTTACCGTGGAGTACCCATCTTCAGTCACTGATTGGCTGAAACCAATCACCCAAATCAATGTGTTTTAGCCAATCAGTGACTGCAGTTGGTACTCCACAGCGAGGCCCAAATACCTCAACCTAACTATAAGCTTTGGACGTGGGAGTGGACCGGAAGATTGAGAAGGAAAGATGAAAAGAGTTGCTCCAAAACTGTAAGTTATAATAATGTTTTACAAAGGTACAAGTTATACCCTGGGTCTATGTTCATGTAGCGTTTAGAAAGGTTGAGTCTTGACAACAAACTATGCTTCACTGTGCAATAAATCAGGGTTTTGCCTAACTTCGAGATGATCGGCTTTAACTTCAATCAAAGTTGGCTCAGACTAAAATTGATTTTGAGTACCTTATAAACCATCTTTGCAAGCGACTATGTTATTTACACAACTTTGATTGAAGTTAAACTTAGGATAAAGTGGCAATTGATGAGTTGGATTTGATAAAGGATATATTTCCTTTAAAGTTATTAAACGATAAATAAATTACTTGTAGTTTGTTTTAGGACACAAACCATTTTCTTTGACAAACAAAACCCAGTACAAAACTACAGCTGAAAATTGGGTTCTGAAGATTTTAATGAGCTGCCATTTTGTACTGGGTTGAGATAGAAAGTTCTAATTTTCACTGTTCTTGTTCTTTAACCTAGGCCTTTTAAATTAGTCATTGTGACTTTTATGGGCCTTACTATTTAAAAATTGTGAGATTTCACCCAAAAAGCCCGTTTTAAGGAAATGGGCAAAGTTTAAAATAGTAGCTATAAATTTCTCCATTATTTCCTATACAGGTTTTTGAGTTTTGATTTTCTATCTTTATCCATTTACAATTGAACATGGTGCATTTATATTTTAAACTAACACGCTCCATCCGTTTGTATTTAATTTCAATGAGTTGCAATTTTTTACTGGGTTTATATAACAGGTTCTAGCTTCCATTGTTGTTTTTCTGTAACTTAGACATTTAAAATGAACAGTCACTCAATAGGTATAACTACTTAAAACTTTGAGCTGCCCCCCAAAAATGACATTTTGGGGAAATGGGCAAAGTTATTTTAGTGAAATTTACTTTTATCTCCTTTAAAGGTGTCTTAAATTTCATATTTTCTATCTGTATACATTTTAACTTAATGTATTCATACCTTTGACTCGCCCTGTACTCGCAATTGTTTTGTAATTTTACAATAAATAAATTATGTGTTTAAAACTTTTGATCGTGAACATTCCACTAGAATCCTAACCTCGTAAATAAACCAAATACATTAACACTAATTTCTAGCAAAATGGTTTACTACAGTATTATGAAATTGAGTATTAAACATTTTAATTCGTAGCCAAATAAATTAGCAGAAGATAAAAATCAGCATAATTCAATTCCGGTCTTTCAATTAACATTTTACACTTTGTTTTCGTAAAATTCTACTCTTTAGTTCTTAGATACGTTTAAATATTAACTCTAATGTGACTTGATTAATTATGGAAGTTTTAGTAACCGAAATTTGAATGAAACAAATTGACTTGAGCGATAACGAGATCAAGGTCACGGAGCACTGATTGCGTCTGTTATTGACAATGCTCCGGAGTCACAGTGTTGGCAATCTTAGATGCAGATTCAAATATACAGGGTGTCACAAAAATGTGTAGCGCGCTATGCAGAACCGGATTCTACATACTAAAATAAGTCGAAAGTTTCAGTAACATTTTTAGATTACGGCTTAATTTAGCCGTAATCCGCAATTTTGTAAATTTTAAAAAACAACTAATAATTCCAAAACCTTTTGACATATTTTTGTGAAACTTGGTAAACATTTTAATTGTTTTCTGAATAACATTTTCCAAAACATATTTTAACTTATCATAGTTCAAAATGGTGGCCACTTAAAAGTTTCAAAATTAAATAAAAAACAAATTAGAATTTGATTTTGAAATTTTAACAGCGCAGTTTTGACAATTTGATAAGTTAGATACAGATATTTTGAACATTTCTTTTAATACTGTAGAAGTTGTATACAAGTTCAACTCAAATATACTTCTTCGCTCATGTTTTAGCCTTCGCATTATGTTCGCGTCTACAGAAGCCTATTCCATATAACAATTTGAAAACATAGTATATTATTACGATACGTTTTGTCGTCAAATATCGTTACTAATAAATTAGCTATTTAGCTTTTTTACAAATTGAGATCTATAATGAAGCATACTTTCTTAGAGCTTCGTGGGTTAAACTATATCAATTTAAAAGACATACATTTATTGTACGCTTACAGGATGTTACGAGCCATTAGTTAAACTGTGCAATACAAGTCAGTTCTTGGCTTGTATCCACTCAATTCAAGACTCGGAGAGCGTTTCTGGCAACACTCATCACAGTTCCGGTTTAGTAACGTACCAATTACTGACTTGGTACAGGCGCATCTTGCCGTAGCTTGGGTAGTTACAATATTGGGAACGATATTTTAAATTGCAATCACGAAAAATATGTTAACTGGTTATTTAATTAGGTCAATTAATGAGAAAATGATGATGAAAGAGCGAAATTTCCGAGGTCAATGTTTCTAGCCATTTGTTGATTACAACATTACAGCCAGGCGGGTCCATTAGAGGTAAATCAACACGTTCAATTAACTTTAGCGCTGGAAGCTTCGTCAATACCACTGATTACATTTTGTATGAAATTGTGATTGAGTCAAGTTTGTTTTTTTTCTTATTCGTTTTGCTCATAGTATGCTTCTTCAATTCGTTAATAGTATCCATTTGTCCTGAATACTTACACATACGTTTTGGTCAATTTTGCGTTCATGGTTTTGTGTCAAACAGAAACTAAGATTAAATATGAGCCGTTATTAATAAGCACGTATTAGGCCTCCCTAAGCATAATCTACTTTACTTGTATTTTAGTCAGCCTTCCTACAGCATAATTTGTTTTCAAGCCATATTTATGTGTTCTTTTTAGTTTTTTGGGGTTTCAATTGACTTGTGTAGTTAACATTTGAAGGAACATGCACCAATGACAAATTTTACTACAAGTATGAATACAAACCGAATAAAAAGAGTAAAGAATCTTAAACTTTTGCGGGGAAAAGGTTGTAAAGGATTAATTTAAATTATATTTTTGAAAATAAACTGAAAAATACTGAGATAATTTTATGCGAAAGCAGTGATTAGTGAAATAAATCACTATTTGAGATGGCGACCACTCTCATGAGGGTATTTTAAGGCAAATATGTGGCGAAGGATGAGTGTGATGAGTGAGTAATGAGTTATGACTATTATTCTATTAATGACCCACTCTGAGGAAGAGTCGGCCTTGTTACAAACTAAGGCCGACTCTTCCTCAGAATTGGTCATTCATAGAATAATAATCATTTAATAATAATGGGTCATTAATAGAATTGGTATTTACCTTGGACCTTGTGGCACCCAATGACCAATGGAAATACAAGGACCAACGGCTTAACGTGACTTCCGAACCACGCAGGTGATGGTCTGATATGTCTAACCGTTGGTGGGAGTTGATGCGGGTATCATCAGATGATCACTGAGACTATCTGAGCCCTTTTTAGCCTATACCATCCTCAAAACCTGACCTCCATGGCTGGATTACAGGACCGCGTAATCATTATGTAATGGGGAAAACATACACAGGAAGTGAAGTTTTAGTGGGAAGTTCTACAAAATCGGTTTTATGTTAAAACTGCAGTTGTTGGCCAAACTCACGAACCGTATACATATGTTACCGTCACTAAGATCTAAGGCTTCCGGTTTACACCGCGTCACAGTTGAAATACAATAACTGCTAGACGTTTCGACCTCGCTGTGGAGAGTCATCATCAGTAGCTTATTGACTGGCTGATCTTAGTGATGACACCGGCCGCGATAGCCTAAGAGTTAAGATATGTTAGCGTACCCATTTTCCTCCGCCATCTTGGTCTGGCTGAACGGACCTTGTTGATCTTTAGTACACATGTTTGGTAAAGTAACATTATACATTTTTTATATTAATTTTCAAATTTGGTGCGCAAGGACATACCAAGCTTAATACCCTGAGGTGAGTTGTCCAGCTGATGGTCTTTGGGATTTTAATCAAAAATAAAACGGTCCTGTTGTGTCTTCTTCCTAGACAAAGATACCAATGTACCAATTACTTAATTAATTATTTAAAATCACATTGATGTAGATATTCTATCATATACCCGGTCCAATTATTTATTCTTTTAGTTAAAGTTTCATATACAACTTTCCCAACATGGGCAACAAAGTTATGGCTCTGTAGGAGTTAGATCGGTTTTCAATCCACTACTTTATACAAGCTGAGAATCATCCGTGACCCCAGATCTTTGGAACAACGCCTCTGCCATCAAAATTGAAGTGAATAATTTCCATATACTATCAGTAAATGTTTCATTATTTACCAAGGCCTTATAGAACTCGCCACACATGCCATCATCAATGTCACAGCCTCCCATTCTTAAGTTGTCTTTATCAATTGCGTTATTCACTCCTCGTTATCTCATATTCAACCTGGAATGTACTCGGGTGTTTCTGGCACAATTCTTCACTTAACCAACGATCCTTCATGCCAAAGATCTCTGTAATGCTCTTAAACTTTTATCCGGTGATATATCACTTGACCCTTCTCTGTGCGAATTCACTGCTTTAAGTGCTTCCATGCGTCTTAATATTTCTATTTTCTGAAAAACTTAATTCCAGACAGAATTGCATTCTGTAAGCTTCCTCTCAATAGTTTTATTGTGTTTTGCTTTAAATTTTTACACTCATTGTCAAACCAAACCTTCTATTCTGGTGTACAGTAGTTTCACTCCCAAAATCTTTCCCAGCATTAGCAAAACATCCGTGTAAAAAGTTCATTAGCTCCCAGTGTCTTTCATTTAGCGCTCTTCATCAACTCTATATCATATTCATCAATAAGGGTTTGTTCATCTTCAAATGTCGCGCTTGACTTCACCTGTGAAGCTTGAGTGGATTTACATATAGACATATCATACTGGAAGCCAAACACTATCAACTTGCAGCCACTACTACGACTGGATAACTGTAAAACTATTGGAAAATGACTAGATGCAACATACTTATCCTCTACTACAAACTAACAACCCTATCAGTTATTTCTTGGGCACAAATGCAGTAATCAACTTCAACAACCATTCTTGACATGAATGAACTGGCCTGGCTTTATTCTTACCCTCTTCCATTCATATGGTTACTAAATGATTGTATTTACTATTTAATAATTGTTGCCCTCTGGGCATCTTCTGTCAAGTAATTGTTCTACAGTCGAATAAGGATTCGATGTCTGCTCACGGTTTGGTCTGTGTTCTGTATTCTTCGTTGACCTTAATTTGTTTGACCAGGTGCTATACGCAGCTCAGTGAATCCATAATAATTGTCACGTCAAAATTAAAAATGTTCTCAGTTTAATATACAATAACACATAATCATTTGTAAAGAGTAAAGCAAAATATTCAGGTTTAAAGTCTAACCACAGTTTTTTCGGAGGCGTAATTTTGAAAATGTTCAGCCCTAATATTTGTTTTACAGTGCAATGACACTTTATACAAGGGTAAGTTTTGTGCAAGTTCTTAACCACCGTTTATGCAGTGCTACTATTTTACAAAAAGCTGTTGAGCCAGTAGTACAGTACATTGAGTGCAGTATACCCACGTCGCAGATGGCAAAGTGATCACTGCGCTGTACTGCGGGATTAATCGTTACAACTGTGAAGGCGCTTCTCTACTTTGTTCAGCTTTCACTGTTATGCTTGTTTCCTAACCATGATTGATATAGATATTTGTAGATACACTTAGTTGAGACCATGAAATGAGGACTTCCCAGAACACGTCTAGAATAAAGTTATATACTTGTACATATGTCAATATATACTATATAAGGTGTGTCATTCCATGTCGCAATTTGTGTTCGAGTTTCTGTAACATCAAGTTTGGCTTAAGCTATATTAATAAATTAACTGTGTTTTGCATGAATTACAGAAAAGGTAAGAATACATCCGTCACAACGTCTTATGGTTTTAAGCCAACATTTTCTGTTATGACCTTCTTCAAACATCATCTCCATTCTCGCCACATTCATTGATAAAATGATCATGATAAAAAATTGTGGGACCAATTTGTCCACTATGTACAAGGTTTTGTATAAGACCCCGAAGCTCACTGATTATAAAGATTATTCAGATTATACTTGTTTTGTGATATTCTCACTCATTAGCGTTGCATGTAATAAACATGAAGACTTTTACATCAATGTGCTTAGCCCATTGCTCTCAGTGTTAATATTACTCCAGCTTAATGTATGTATTGTTTAAAGGTGTACACATTAAATTGCATAGGCAAGTGTAACGTGTCACATAACCGCAAGGCTGCAGCAATTTGCCAACAGGCAGAATTGCAATAATTCCCTCTGTTTCAGTGCATTAATAGTTTGTTCACAGCGCAATGTGATGTAGTTCGTAAAGGTGTACAATAATATAATTGCAGAGGCAAGTAAGTGTCACTACTAACTCACAGAGTACCGCAGAACACTGGCAATACTGAATAATTCCCCTCTGTTTCAGTGCACATTAATAGTTGCCGTTGACCAGCCATGCATTAGTGTGTAAAGGTGTACAATATTGCACGTAGAGGCAGGCCAACGTGTCAAGCATAATCCCACAGAGGCTGCGCTATCTACAACAGGTACAGCAATAATTCTCTCTGTTTCATGCATTAATAGTTACCTTCACCAACTTAATGTGATGTAGTTGTGTAAAGGTGTACAATATTATAATTGTGAGTAAGTGCAACGTGTTACACATAACTCACAGAGGCTGCAGCAATCTCAACAGGTACACGCAATAATTTGTTCAGCATTAATAGTTCACCAGCTTAATGTATGTAGTTGTGTAAAGGTGTACACATTATAATTGCAAGGTAAAGTATAACTGTCACACATAACTCACAAGGCTGGTGCACCGACAACAGGTACACTGCAATAATTCCCCTCTGTTCAGTGCATTGACAGTTGTCGTTCACCGCTTAATGTGATGTGGGTTGTGTAAAGGTGTACAATATTATAATTGCAGAGGCAAATACAACGTATCACACATAACTACAGTACTGCAGCACCTACAACAGGTACACCGCAATAATTCCCTTCTGTTTCAGTATTAAATTACTGTTCACCAGCTTTCAATGGGATAAAGTAAAGTGTACACATTATAATTGCAGAGGCAAGTGTAATGTCACATATCTACAGAGGCTGCATTAACCCACAACAGGCACACCTGCAAAATTCCACTTAGTTTCGTGCGTATATTACTGTTCACCAGCTTAATGTGATGTAGTTGTGTAAAGGTGTACACATTATAATTGCATAGGCAGTTAATGTCACACATAACATCAAGAGGCTGCAGATTACAACAGTACACTGCACATTCTTTCCAGTGTATTAATAGTTACTGTTCACCAGCTTAATGTGATGTAGTTGTGTAAAGTGTACAATATTATAATTGCAGAGGCAAGTACAACGTGTCACACATAACTCACAGAGGCTGCAGCAATCTACAACAGGTACACTGTAATTCCCTCTCTGTTGCAGTGCATTAATTCCTACTTACCTAGTCAACAAACCAACTTTTTAGTTACACTGTTAATTTCAATTCATATCTTAAAGGCCTACTTTCAAACTATAACAAACTAGCTGTTTACCCGTGCTTTGATATGTATAAAATATATTACATTATTATGAGTATGAAGCTAACTTCGTCCTAAAATAGTACTCTTTGAGGAAAACCCCATACCATCTTGATATAGAGGATTCTTAAGTTCTAATTTCGCCTTTTGTTACTACTTTTGTTTGGCAATTAAATAATTTGTAATTGTTGGAAAATGTGCACAGATTTCACATAATGTCCTTTTCAATTTTTGACCGGATTTTTTATATGGTTTAAATTATTATACCTTTTTTATTTTTGACCGTATGTAAAAGTCTTATAGTTTGAGAGATCCCCATTGTGAGCTTACAATTTGGAACAGGCTGTATTTAGATAGATAATAATGCAATTGTTAATACAAATTTAGTTAGAAAAGCACAAGCCAACAATGTTAAAATTTCTACGTGTATATGTAATTTACTGTTAAAGATAATGTACTCATACTTTGAGTAGCCTATATCATCTCGAGAGAAAAGCGTGAGGTTTTCAAACACCAAGTAAAATTGCCTTTGCTTAATGCACGCGGAAAGCTCTTACTTCAGTTCGGAGCCACTTTTGAGACTTGAAAATGTTAACCTTCTTCCTTTATATCCAAGCAGTGTATTTCAATAGTTTTCCACTTTCTTTTAACTATAATTCTAGTTTATTTAGTGTACTCCTCGTAGCTCTAGTCTAGTTTAATTGTCAACTTGTATTTCCCGTGCTAATGGACCACTTAAGACTGAGGCCGAAGGGAGCGAACAGCCTCGTAACGACCGTAATCATGCAGGAGGCCAAAAAAGGCAATTTTGCGTTTTTGTAAAAAATATTAAATATGAACCGATATTAATAAGCATGTATTAGGACTATCTAAGCATAATCTACATTACTAGTTGTTTTATAATCAGCCTACCTACAGCATAATTTCCAAGCCATATTTATGTGTTATTTTTAGTTTTCGGGGTTTTAATCGACTTGTGCAGTTAGCCTGAAAATTTAAAAGAACATGCATCAATGACACATTTAACAAAAAGTATGAATAAGTACCGAATAACAAAGGTAAAGAGTCTATGCACGAAATGTCATTATAACTTAATTTATCTTAAACCTTTGCAGGGAAAAACTTGTAAAGGATTAATTAAAGTTGCTTTTTGAAAATTAACTGAAAAATACTGTAATAGTTTTATACGTAAGCAGTGATTAGTGAAATAAAAGTTATTTCCATTGAAACTACATTATAAGCTGGACCTGGTCAGTGTGGATTGTGGGACCGATGTTGCTGCAGATTGATTGAATTCTTTCTGATGCAGATTGGACACACATTTCAAAACCAATAATGTCCGTGCAAACATAGCTAAAGTGCAGCCTAAAATGCTACCGTGATTCCTAACGAATTTTCTGTAATGGGGATAACTTACACAGGAGGCCAAGCTGAGGCCGGCGTCGAAGCAAGCCGTGAGCTGAATGTACAGCCTCGTAACTCCTCTCCGTGATAAAAACTAGAACATACAGCCGAAAGCCGAAGTGAGGCTATGAGTTGGTCAAACTGGAGTATGAAAATTGCAAAGGAAATTTGATTCACTCTTGTCAGCGGTGCTCTAGTGCTTAGCTGCGTGTCGGCCGGGTTTTGATAATTGGTCTACAAAATTACTCACCTTTTGCCAAATAGGGTCTACAGATCAGGGAAGAGTTATTTTGAAAAAGGTAATAATAATAATCTTTATTTCCGAACAATATAAAATTGTGTTGGAACATTAACAATAAATAACAAGAATATATATATATAATATATAAGCCACTAGCCTTAGATACCAATAATTTTAAAGCTTAGTTTGATTATAAAATAACTATGAAAATTATCCAGACTTTTAAGTAGTAAGCGAGTGCTCTAAGAACTCTTCTATACTATAAAATGATTTGGATACAAGGTAGTTTTTAAATTTTGTTTTAAATAATTTAGAATGTTGAAAAATGTTTATATGTAAAGGTAGTTTTAAAAAATAATATCCCTGATTGTGATGGCAACTTTTTAAATAATTCCAGTCTATGGTATTTAACTTTGTAGTTGTCTACCGACCGCGTACCATGATTATGAATTTCATTGCCTTGTACAAGACGGCATTTATCGAGGCAGAACATGATAGTTTCGTAAATGTAAATTGATGGAAAAGTAAGAATGTTTAGTGTTTTAAACGAATTTCGGCACGAATCTCTTAGATTAAGATTGTATAATATTCGGACGGCATATTTCTGTAAAAAAAATATCCCACTTACTTTCGTTTTAGCGCAGTTTCCCCATAAACATGTTCCATATTTTAGATGCGGATAAATAATACCACGATATGCTATTTTTAAAATTTCTCTGGAACAATAACCTGCTAAGTTTCTGAGCATAAAGATTCCTGTTGAAAATTTATTGCATACATGCTCGATATGAGAGTCCCAATTTAATTTTCTATCTAGCTTAATACCTATAAAATTGAAATTGTCCACTTCTTTGATTTGGTTATTATTCAAAAGTACCAGTGGGCTTTCATTGTTGATGTGGCGACCAATATTAAAGTTCAATAATCTAGTTTTATTAAGGTTAGTTTTAAGGTTTAGTTGTTCGAATAATTGCACACAAGTGTTAGTGGATTGAAAGGAAACTATTTTTAGTTCATTCAATGCTGGAGCTGTGAACATTAAAGTCGTGTCATCGGCGTATTGAACTGAGAGTATGACATATTTTTTAAAATATAACTTTTTCTACGTCCGTATTATTACAATCAGTCAAGCAAAGCAGATTAACAAAAGAATCTTGTGTACTGTACTAAATCCACTAAACCCAATAATTTTCACAAGTTCGTCGTTTTGTAATCTGCACAAGGATATCAGGTATCATACATTTTGAGTTTTGAAAGCGTAATTGAGTAGACTCAGTTGAGCCCAAAGTTAGTCCGTTACCAAAGTTCGATATCCCTATTGTCTGTGCAAAAGCCGGGTTTATTAGACTTGAGAGTTTGTCCAAAACTTGGTTCAGTAGTAAATACCAGATTGCTTGTCATCGCCAAACACTAAATTTCGTCGTATTTTAATTAGTTATTACTTGTAACTGGTCAGTAAACTTTCCCATAACAGCCATTTATGAGGTCATGTTCATACAAAACGACCATTTGTGAAAATATAACTTTTAATATTGCCGCTAAATATTTAGTTATAACATTAAACTATAAAATATATATTTTAAACCAGTCCAGTTGAAATATAAAGCATAAATGAACAAAAAATAATAATTTATGCTTTATATTTTATTTTTATATTATATTTTTCATTTATTTTATATTTCACTGAAGACGGTTTGAAACCGAAATATATGTTTTATAGTTTGTAAAGTTACCTCTTCCCTTTAGTGTTTAATGTGTCAGTCTATTGGCTTATGTTTACTTTTTTCTAGTTATAAACATTAAAATACAACTTAGAATCAGGATTAGACATTTAACAATTGGCATGCATTTCCTGTTAGGTTGGTGGAGTATTATTGAAGAGGAAAGCATTTAAAAGGCGATGTATAAATGAGCCGAAACGAAAATATAAGAATCAAATTAAACGGACGAAATCATGAAGAATCTAGACTATTTTTCTTCGGTAAATACTTGATGAAAAGTAGCGTGCTACGAATCAGACATTGTTTAGAATCAGACTAGACTGTTTCGATTATACTAACTGGCACCTCTTCTCTTAGGTTTTTTGCCGGTGTCATCATTAAGATCTAAAGCTTTGATTAACCGCGTCGCAGTTGAAATATATTACTGCTAACGCCTGACTCTGTGGAGAGTATCTTCAGTAGCTTGTTGGCTGGCTGAGTCATGACTACAGTCTCAGCCAGTCAAGCTACTGAGGATGACTCTCACAGTGAGGTCAGAACGTTTAGCATTATATTTCAACTGTCACGCGGTGTACATTGAAGCCTAGATCTTAGTGATAACTGGTATCGCTTAGATTTTGCCCTAGATACAATTAATCTTTTTTGTACCGGTATCAACCTCATACGTAATTTTAATGGCAACTGTTTTGTCAATTTACATTTGTTTTACGCTTAACTATTTTGTGACCCCAAAGTAGAGCATTAATTAAACACAATTACTAATTCAGTAGATTAGAATATGTAATTCATATTTTATAAAGTGTGCAGTATACAGTTTGATCTATCTTTTGTTTATGTGTCTAGACTGATGGGCTCAAAGATCAAGAGCTGGTCTAGCTTATAAATTAAATACTTGACAATCACTTTGCCTTTTAATAAGAGAGTTCATATAAAACATGGACAAACATACATAGCTTCTATTTTTATTTTAGGGCAACTATTTTTATAATGGATACCCCGTAGTTGTCTCTATAATGCATAAATTTAACAACTACAATATCAGTTTGTTTTCATGTAATGAAATTGTCTTGTATCGGTTGTAAAGGACATAAAGGTAAGTGGTCAGTTCGGTGTATAGAGTTTGGGTCAAGGGCAGGCAAGTGCATGTTAATATATTGGAACCGCTTTACCTTACTAGGCCTAAAGGCGCCTTTACCTTTACAAGTGTAAGAAAGCCTTTGTAACTGTGAGAAAAGTGATTGATTTATTTCTTTGTATGTGACTTGATCTGGAGTTTTCAACAAACGCATTAACACATGTTATGATAAACATTGTGTTATGACTCCGGCCGCTCAAAACTACGCATAAAGATTACTAGCATTTTTTTATTTCCATCTAAATTTATTTTGCTTTAACTTTCTGTAAAAATTACACAAACGTCGTTAAAACAGAAGCATTTATTGAATTATTATTGGGCAGGTTTGTGAATCATGATGTATATAAGCAAGATTTATTTATCACATAATATTATTGTAGTAATGAAGAGCTGTTAAGTAATAATTTTGTTTTTATCATGTTTAGAATACAACGCACATTTAAGTGGTAGAAATGGCTTTTAAGCCCTAACTTCACCTTTTGTTAAACCCAATTAAGACGTTTTATTATTATTATTTGATTGCAAACTAGGTGGGTTGGATTGTGTATTGGTAGCATACTCGCCCGGTAAGTTGAGATATTCAAGTTTAAGTCTACAGACAGGTTTGATCGACCTTTAATCATCCAATAATACTTTATTTTATACTGTTAAAGTGAAATATAACGTTTCGTGAGAATATATATTCGATGGGTTGAGCCTATTAAGTGGGTATATGTTGATTGCAGAGAACCACACAGATTACACACAAGCAATCAGCTGATAGTGGAGTGACGTAGACCACAAGCCTGTCAAATCAGATGCTGGCAGGTGTCCATGGGGACTAGATGAGCTTTCATGTTAGTAAAAGTGCTTTACTACAGCTAATATGTATTTCTTATTGATTTGTAATCCTCTGATGGTCTCAATGTTAAACGCCACAATATGGTGGAATAGTTAAAATTAGACAATCGTTTGTAAGATTGTTTAACACAAATTTGTATTTGTAATTGTGAATTGATACTTTGATACTTGATTTGAGACACCGACCACTCCTAGAGGATATTTAAAGGTGAATATGGATTTAAGGGAGTGTGTTGAGTATTTTGATGGACTATGGGCACAAACTAGGGCGGACTGCCTCCCAGATTGGGTCATCGATTAATAGCCCAACGACCAACGACTTAACGTGACTTCCGAATCACGGGAGTGGTCATCGGTGAAAGGTTATCACTGAGGCCGGGAATCGAACCTGGGCTTATTTGGTGCGAAGTACATTAAAACTTCGTTTGTATATTTGTATTATTTTAAATCGACTAGCACGTAAAAGTGGACCGTGAAAAATAAAAGACTTGACGGAGGTGTACATTTCGGTCTTGTAATTTGTAAATTGACACTAAGCAAAGTTTAAAACACAACACACTGTATATACAAAATGATCAACTCTTGTAGTTTTGACCAAAGATTGTAAGCGGCTTGATTTATACTATAAGCGGATGTATGTTTTTCCACGCTGCATCATTGTCGGTGATTTTTTTCATTTATCACCAGTTGGACTACTCATAATGTACTCCTTACATAATATAATATTTACGTGACTCGTTTGAAAAAAGAACGGTTTTATATTAATCGAATCCATATTTATATAGTGAATAAGACAGTTAGTAATGATTTATGTTAGGTTGATTAAACAGATGTAATTGAGAGACATCCGGAACTGAGAACAATGGTAGATATGTCTAAAGACACTTCAACATCAGACCTCAGAGCTCTTTGCACGAGGAAGTAAGACGCTTTGAAAACGTTCTACAAAACAAAGATAGAATCTTTGCACTCTAAAGCTGAATGTAATGTGCAGTAAGCAATAATAAATAACTAGCTGCGCCTCGGCCCACAGCCTCGGTGCCCGCTTTGTAGACTCGGCCATCCCGCCGAGATATATTGAGTTTCAAAACAATATTTAATTGTTAAATGTCGTGCCATTTTAAGATTTTTAATGTTTTACCCCACTTTTTAGCCCCTCCTTCCACCCCAAAAAATTTGGTAGACAACCAATATATTTTTGAAATCAGCATAATATTTTTTTGATACCCCACATCGATTTTTATGATTTTTTATTTCTTGCCCCCTTTAACCCCAAATCCAGATCCATATTGTGCCCCGAACCCCAAAATCAGTAGGGTCTTTGGGTTAATGGTATACAACTATGTGTCGAGTTTCAAACAAATCCGTTGATATTTACTTATTTGCTTAAAAAGAAATTAACATGGGAATTGGGGACCTCAAAACCCCATAAAAAAAAAAAATCTATATAATTTTATTCGTTTCTCCCTCCCTCCACACACTAAGGACCATTTCTATTCAAAAAAATCTGAATTACCCCAGCCAGATTCCGAGATCTCAACACCTGGACAACCCTAACCAAAATACTAATAGTATAGATAATAAATAATTTATTTCCAATTGATATTTACAATAAAAATTTTTAAAATATCTTATAAATTAATATAACTTAATTACATTGTTTTAAATTTATGATTATGGAAATAGCCTCCCTCATGGGTAAAATTACCTGTGTGAGGGAGGGCTGTCAGTCTGTATTCAAATATAATTTTATAATTTTGATTGTGCAGTTATTATTTTCTTAGGTTTTAATAAATAATGATGGTATAATTTATGTACAATTTGGATTTAACAAAAAGTGATATATGCGAAGCTATACATTACATTTTGGATATTAAATTTTGAATCAAGAGTATAAGTAGTTCGAATTATAATCATTGACAGTGTGTATGTCAACTTGTAATAACCATTGATTGATTTTCATTTTGTAAAGCTGAGATCTTATATTGTGGGTGTTTTAGATCCGTTGGTAGTTTCGTGTATAAATGATGAGAAATGTAAAATGAATTAGTAGAGTTAATAGTTTTGTAAGCCTGTGGCATATTAACTCCTACAAGCCTTGAATTCCTGGTAACGTACTTATGATATATTTTAAAAAATATGTTATCTTTATTTTATGAATAAACATTATTAAGACTCGTACATAAAGCTGTGTAATATTAAATACTAAAAAATTCATCAAAAAGCAGGTCTGTTGGAAATCTAATAGGTTTCTGTAATGCTGTCTTTATTATACATTTTTGAGTTATCTCTAAAGGTTGTTTTATTGTTTTGAGGGCACCTCCCCAAGCAATGATTCAATCGTAGGTTGCTAAAAAGTACTTGTCCGTGTGATACTATGTAGTAAAAGTATTTTATTTAAATAACTCAAACAATCACGAACTATTCAAATTTAGCAAAACAAATTGCAAAACAAAGATGTGAACTAGATTTTCTTTTAACGGATTTGATGTGGGATGGGATATTTTACAAGGAGAATAAATTTTAGTAGGTATTAACAAACAGCTTTTGACAATTTCTTAAATACAATCCCCTTGTGGCCTCCAAAGAAAGGATATCTTAGTCCAAACTCGACGCAAAGATACGTTTTTATCTCGAACCGTTTTATGTAATACCCATTTAAAGATTACAAAATATCAGGTTTCAAATTCTACATTTAGCATAGTTTTTTAAAAATTTTATTTTCAAAATACTCTATGGCATTAAGTTAAGGGTTGTAATGTTTCCTTGGAAAATTTTCAAAGAAAATTTGTTATTAAAAAATGTATGTGAAATGTATAATTTTGAACCTGTAATCTTTAAATGGGTATTACAACAACAAAAAACGAGTCAAGATCAAAATTGTTTTCTGCGTCGTTGAATTTGAATTAATATTCCCTTTATTTTAAGGTGCACAAGGGGGTTGTTTTGGGTTGGAGGAGTGACGAAAAGTACGTCAAAACAAACTTCAGAATCCAATGAAAACTTTTTCATAAAGGATTTTAAAATATGTCCTTTTCAAAGGTTAAGGTGAGAGGGGGCATTTTAAAGATCACCCTGTATAGTTTCACGTCGATAGTAATGACCCCGACATTAAACCAGTCAGGTCATGTGTTGGATGGTCCATTACTTCCACCAGTAACCCAACACATGACTCTTGCTGCGCTCTTAACTGATTTTGTTTCCTGTAGAAAATATAATATGTAACATTACACATTGATTATGTATATTTGTTGTTTTTTCATACTTAATGAAAATTTTTGTGTTGAACTTTTCCAAAACTATTAAAGCGTTTAATTAAATTTAGTAGAGGAGTGTCCACATAGTGTAATTTAAATTGTTTGTTGAGACTTTCACGATAAGGAGAACTTAAAGCTTTCGTATTTAACTGTGTATAGGACTGGCAGCTTCCCGCAAGCCTATGGGCACGTTAGTATGGGTCAAAAGAACTTGGAATATGTATATAAGGCAATAGGTTGATGTATCTGTTTTTTCTACCTGATTTGAATCATACAGAAGGCTTTTCAAGCATTTAACTAACGCGATCTTTTTGTTTAAGCGTCAACCTAACCCAACGTAGTTAGCTTAGCTTTAACAATAATAAAATAGTTTACTTAAATTTCATATATTTTTTCGAAGGATTTTCAGTTGCATTTTGATCTCACAGCGAGTTAAGAATTTAATACTTTATCTCAACTTTCGAGCTATATTTATCTTACGAATACATTTTATAAAATCGAAGAAGAAAAAAGCACTTTAAACTGAGGGATTACAGAAACTTTACAAACTGATGCAAGACGACTGATTTGATATTGTTACAATTCGTCAGGTTTAGCATGGCCGGTGAGATGGGCTATAGGGCCATAAGCGGCCAGCATAACTTCTGCCAACACATGCTATACCTAACAAACTGTAGCAGGGACTAGATGTTATACAGACTTCATCATGCTAGTGTTAGTGTAGAACTATTTGAGACTCGAGCGTTTACAGGGAACAAACGTAGCGGCAACGCATATTATCAATGTTATAATTATTCGATCATACGATTTTTTTATTTTTAGCTTTTTAAAGAAAATCTTTGTTATTATAAGCAGCACTGTCACCAGTGCTAAGCCACAGTCGCAACTATGAAGAGCAATGGTTCCATTATCTACAAAGTTGTTCCAGTGTGGGGAACCAATGCATCCCTAGTCCTGTCAACGACTTATTATCCACCACAAAGTTTTAATGTTGAAATATTTACTGCAGAGCCACCCCAGTCCTGCAGCTCAGCTACCTCAACATGTTTAGAACGTCCACCTCCCGTCCATCCATGATGTATTTGTGATACAATGAAGTATTAAGAATTAAAATAAAGTATCGATAGGGTTTTATTATAGGTATATTGAACCTAAGGTTAGATCACTGGGGTGGACTGAAAGTAACATTGTTGGTTTAGAATTCTGTCAATATTTGGACAGGTGAAGAAGTCAAAATGTTAGTCATGAATTTGGCTATAAAGACTTGAAAAGTGGTTGGTACGTTACTACTACACCAATAGAAAACAAAATTAAATAATCAAACGAAAATCACGTGAGATGAAATAAAATAAATCTTTATTGTTGTGGCGAAGTTAGGACTAAAAATTCCTCTCTTCCACTTAACTATCATTCAACCATAACTGGTTCATTACGTTTAATTCAAATGGGGTGACGATCATAATGTAAAGGTAAACATGTCAAGTTGGGCTTGTTTAACGAGGTGGAGTTAGGACTACAAAGTCCTCTCTACCACTCAACCTCGACCTTTACCTAGCGTTACCGTAGGTAAAGGTCGAGTAATTTTAAAAATACAAGTGGTTACTGTGGGGATCGAACCCGCGCCAGCGGGGTGGTGAGCTCCGGAGTCGCGCACGATTCCAACCCGCCACAGGTCCGCTAAAATCAATGATGTCCCTCAAACCAATGAGAAGACAAATTAAAAACTTTTGAGGAGGTCAGCAGACATTTCCCTTGTTGTCTCCTCAATATGTAGAGTACTTGTTTGTTCTACTTTCCTTCTAAGAAGTGTTTTGAAAACAGCTTTGGAATAGGAATGGACATTAGAGCCATAATAACTATAATAATTTTCTTTATACTCTGCCGATGGTTCAGTTTTTATTTTTTAAATTGGTTGTATTTATTAAAAGCTGGCCTTTGTTGACAATATTTCTTCCATTGTAATGTAGTGTTAACTCATCTAGATAAGCTAGTTAGAGAGTTGGACCAACTCTACTAGGTTACAACAACAACTGGTTGTAGTTATCAGAGCTTCGCTGGAGATATTACTCTACTGGGAAACATAAACTATCGCAACAACAGAACACACACAAGGTCACTGGCTGATTAGATAAACCGTTTTTTCTTAAATAGAAGTATTTATATTGATTTTACTAAAATAACAATACTCTTACTGTTTGTACCTATGCGAGCTACATTTAAAACATGTCTTACTAGCGTCCAAAAACGTGTTCATACGCAAGTCGTATCCGCTCTGCATTATTAGTTACCCTTGCCTTCACCAAAATTCCAATTAGACAACATGAATTCAAACACGTGCAAAACGATTAATTTATAACTGAGCACACAATCAAACAAAACCTATAAGTATAAATAAGTCTTCTGAAAACGGTTTGTTGAAAGTATCCCTACGTTGGAATAATAGATTTAATCTCTCAATTAGTTGTGTTCTATCAGTATACAGGGGAGACTATGAGGGATTACACTTTGAACGCGCTACTTTTAAAAACTGTCCATCTCCAATTGTTGAACTATGAAGACAACTTAATATATATACCGAAAAGCGTCGTACTTTTGTTAAACAAAAGCGACAAAGCGAATTAAAACGAAGGAATATAAATTGCTCGGTTTTCAATATCACGTTCTTCAACTGTCCTCCTTTGAGCAAGCAATAAATTTTGTTGACTTATCTGCAGTGAATCGACCATTAATCTTCCAGTTCAGTACTTTTATTCCCTATCCGAACTGAAAACATCTTATTGTTGACATTTTGTAAATTATTATGAGAAATTTTGAACCATGGTAAAATATGAAATACAAAATCAAAGCTTTAATATCAATGGTACTTTATTATTACACTAAAGCTTAAGGCGATACAGATCAACACATCATTTGTTCAACGGAGTATTGATTATATGGCTACTATACAAGCAGATTGGTCATTTGGCTCTATGGAATACCTTAAGTAAGCTAAGAGTTATGTGTTTGATTTAAATGTACAAGGTTCTATAGGGATTCTTGCAATTATTTTTAAATAATGTACTTATCTAATAGAGAAGATCTATTATAGTTCATATCAACAAGAGTAACTATTATACTAACTTACTTTTAGACATACACATTTCAAAAATATGTAAAAATGGTAAACATGGTTTAGATATGACGTTGAAACTACAAATCCGTGAAACGATATCCCTAAATATCAATATAACTTTAATAAATCGTATCATATGATTTACATTACAAATATTATGTAAAAATTAGCTTTTGAAGGTTTGGGTAACTCAAAAGCTATTATGTAAAACTCTACCAAATGTTTATACAATGTTTAACATACAAACTTTTAGTTTCTTAACACAAGTGTATTAAGTTATCTCTTAATTTAGAACAAAATCTAAATACAATATGGCTTAAACATATTAAAAAACTAATTTAACTTTTAATTTTATTATTTTTTGTTTGAAAGTTTGAAAATTTGTAAGAAATTAACTTACAAGGTATAAAAAACACACAAAAAAAGAATGTGTCCTATCTGACACTAATTATTAGATTTTGGTACTTAAGTTATCTTTACACTTTTATAGACGTCGGACTGCCCTTAAACTGAAACTTTGGAGTTTATGAAAGCACAAAAGATTTAATAAAAACTTGTATAGTTGGTAAGGCTTTTCGAGGAAAAGTTTCCCATCTACAGACCATCAACCATACAATTTTTATTGGACCGTTTGTGTTTTTATCAAGTTCAAATTATTAACCAAATAAGGAGCTCTGCTATATGTATTACACATAAACTATAACTTCAGTCATGCAAAGAAAATATATGTATAGATATACGAGACTCTCTTACCCATGGAGATATTGTTGCATATAAGGCCGTGGCCGCACATTACGCATTCTATTGTTTGAGAGAAACGCCGCAAACTCCACAGGAAAGGGAATCGCTAACAAGTACGTTTGCCTTTTCTTCCTGTTAAAGGCCTGACCTCAGAGTGTAATTGTAAAACAACCGCAACACGAAACTTATCACGTTTACAAGTTGTTTTTACTTTTACAATAGAAGATTCCAACTTGAAAATTCTTAATCTATATCTTAATCTATTTCTAAATTTATATCTTAATCTATTTCTTAATCCATCTTGGAAATTCTATGTATTGTTATTTATATTAAAGGTACCTCCTTAATTAAGATGGACAACTATTCAACAAATATCAGTCTCGATATTAAGAATACAAACATATCATACGGGGTGAGTTTTATATGGGGACAATAGGAAAGCTTCCTCCCCGTTAACCTTTGAAAGAAGGAACATGTTGAAAACCCTTTGGGGAATTTTAATGACCTACGACGTTCTTGTACAAAATGGCGGTTTCAAAAAATGTTTTAAAAAACATTCTCCAAAAGTGTTTTCAAAATTGTATCTCTTTCAAAAGTTGTTGATATAAAACTCACTCCATTATAAAAAACCCAGTTTAATGGATTCAACTGATTCCCGAAAAGGTAGTGTAGACAAGGTAATATTGCTGGGCTGGGGAGAGCCAGAAGTGATGGCGTCAACTCCATTGTCAGCGTGCAACAATAGTGGCTTGACAATGCGTGGAGTTGTTACCTGAAATTCATGTCTACAGTCAAACTGTTTTACAAACCATACATCCAACATAGTTATTATTTGTAACATGTGAAGCCCTGAGTTGGGTCAACATGCCGGGCTTGGGAGAGCCAGAAGTGATGGCGTCAACTCCATTGTCAGCGTGCAACAATAGTGGCTTGACAATGCGTGAGTTGTTACCTGAAATTCATGTCTACAGTCAAACTGTTTTATACAAACCAACATAGTTTGTTATTTGTAACATGAAGCCCTGAGTTGGGTTCAACATGCCGGGCTGGGAGAGCCAGAAGTGATGGTACCAACTCCATTTCAGCGTGCAACAATAGTGGCTTGACAATGCGTGGAGTTGTTACCTGAAATTCATGTCTACAGTCAAACTACTATACAAACCAACATATTGTTATTTTAACATGAAGCCCTGAGTTGTTCAACATGCCGGCTGGGAGAGCCAGAAGTGATGGCGTCAACTCCATTGTCAGCGTGCAACAATAGTGGCTTGACAATGCGTGAGTTGTTACCTGAAATTCATGTCTACAGTCAAACTGTTTTATACAAACCAATACACAACAAGTTATATTTTAACATGTGAAGCCCTGAGTTGGGTTCAACATGCTGGGCTGGGGAGAGCCAGAAGTGATGGAGTCAACCCATTGTCAGCGTGCAACAATAGTGGCTTGACAATGCGTGGAGTTGTTACCTGAAATTCATGTCTACAGTCAAACTGTTTTATACAACATCCAACATAGTTATTATTTGTAATGTGAAGCCCTGAGTTGGGTTCAACATGCTGGGCTGGGGAGAGCCAGAAGTGATGGTGTCAACTCCATTGTCAGCGTGCAACAATAGTGGCTTGACAATGCGTGGAGTTGTTACCTGAAATTCATGTCTACAGTCAAACTGTTTTATACAAACACCAACATAGTTATTATTTGTAACATGTGAAGCCCTGAGTTGGGTTCAACATGCTGGGCTGGGGAGAGCCAGAAGTGATGGCGTCAACTCCATTGTCAGCGTGCAACAATAGTGGCTTGACAATGCGTGGAGTTGTTACCTGAAATTCATGTCTACAGTCAAACTGTTTTATACAAACCACTACATCCAACATAGTTATTATTTGTAACATGTGAAGCCCTGAGTTGGGTTCAACATGCTGGGCTGGGGAGAGCCAGAAGTGATGGCGTCAACTCCATTGTCAGCGTGCAACAATAGTGGCTTGACAATGCGTGGAGTTGTTACCTGAAATTCATGTCTTCAGTCAAACTGTTTTATACAAACCACTACATCCAACATAGTTAATATGTTTTGTTGGAGTACCTAGTTCTATTGCAGTTGGTAAGAACATGTTCAAACTACAATCATATTTTACGCTAAAAGGTACAGCACAGGTGATATTAACTTAACTCTTAGGCTTTTACGGCTGGTGTCAAACTATAATCTAGTTCCTTTGGTTCACACTAAACGTTATAATAAGGTTGAGATATTTCAGCCTCACTGAGGGGAATTTATAATTAGTGGATTAGTTATCCTTCAGTGACTGAAGATGCTCCACAGCGAAGCCGAAATATCAACCTAGTTATGAAATTTGGACGCGATGTGAGCCAAAAACTAGATTACAGGGGATGTTATCTTAACATTATTAATTTAGATTTAGTGTACTTACGTCAGCAGCGCATAGTTTTACTACCAAATTATATAAAGTAGAAAATTAAACTTTAATTCACCATAGCTAGTAAAAGAATTAAACTAAAGAAAACAATTTTCAGCTTGATACCTGGCTATAGCCCTCAGCGAAACCAAAGGTTTTGAGTTTTCGCAACTTTTACATGTGTGGGATTTAAATTGTACGTCTTACACTATTTAGTTTTTTCGTTTTTTGAATCCTCAATACAATGCTGTGAGGTTTTTGTGCTACCTCTTGCCGAAGGTTAAAAAAGTAGTTAAACTTAAAATTACCCACATTTTGAACTATTGCATTTTTTTAATTTAATGCACAACTCACGTTAAATAAAGTAGTGAGCTAGAATGCACACATAAAGGCTTACTGTAGTCATTTATCATGTTTATCTTTACCTCCTCATTTGCACAGAGAAAATACTTTATGTTTAAAGGATAGTGTTCTTTACTGGTGATGTTTGATAGTTACCTTATGTAAGAAGTTGTACGCAGTTAAAGTATATGTGAAGCTAGTTTAACATTTGTATCTTGTGCCATTGTTTAAAGCTTGCTTAGAATCGGCTAAGGTTTACAAAATGTCAACAACAAGATGTTTTCAGTTCGGATAGAAGTATAAAAGTACTGAACTGGAAGATTAATGGTCGATTTACTGCAGATAAGTCAACAAAATTTATTGCTTGCTCAAAGCAGGACAGTTGAAGAACGTGATATTGAAAACCGAGCAATTTATGTTCCTTCGTTTTAATTCTCGCTTTGTCGCTTTTGTTTAACAAAAACACGACGCTTTTTGGAATATTACACTCGAATATTGGATTTACGTTTCATTGATCGAAGATAAAATCTTTTTTCAAAGTAGCGTGTTTAAAGATGTTTTTGGGGTTTCCTATTTTAAATGTTAGTAATATAACTTGTGTATTGTTAAGACTAACTATTTCAGAGTCAGAATACTTTTAACCATCCAGTCAGTATTTGGTTTCCAACAGAATTAGGTATTTTTACTTATAGATTTTGCTTGAATGTGTCCTTGGTTGTATATTATTTGTCTTGGACACTTTCCCTATCTGACTTAAAGTCTATACTAGTTAACTAGCAACATAGACAACTCGTATAATAAATACAACTTCAATATGACACCTTAATTATTTATTATAGGTAAAAAACCGCTTACGCTTTCTGGTAATCAGAAAAAAAAAAATATTACTTCTTTCTTTGTTTAAAAATATGCTTATGTATATTTCATAGGGACTTCGAACCAACTATTTTGAAAAATCTTAAACATGTTTTAAGAAGCAGAAACACGTGTTTATAGCTTGTTTATGGCTGCTAACAATGGCCCAACCGACTAGCTTATCTACTATTTGTGTTAAAAATTCATGTTACAGGTTTATTTCACTAACATAGAAATGGATATAATGTTCTACCTGTTATAGCGTTTAAAACTATACCCTCATCTATTCAAGATAACAATTTATCTAAGTAACCCACGACCTTGTGTATCCACTGTTGGTGTACTAGTTTACAATAATGTTTCCCAGTAGAGTAATATCTCCAGCGAAGCTCTGATAACTACAACCAGTTGTGGTGGTAATGTAGTAGAGTTGGTCCAACTCTCTGACTGGCTTATCTAGATGAGTTAACACTACATTACAATGGGAGAAGTTATGTTTTGAAACAAAATGCGGGTTTAAAAACGGTGTATTCTTAATCACTAAATTACTATTTGATATGCCGACCACTCTCATGAGGGTATTTTAAGGCAAATATGAGGTGTAGAATGAATGTGATGAGTAGTAGTAATGAGTTATGAGGTGCAGTCTTGTTAAAAACTAAGGCAGACTCATGCTTAGAATGGGTCATTAAAAAATAAATTAAATAGCCCAATGACCAATGGAAATACAAGGACCAATGGCTTAACGTGACTTCCGAACCTCGCAAGTGATGGTCTGATATGTCCTAACGATGGTGGGAGTTGATGCGGGTATCATCAGATGATCACTGAGACTATCTGAGCCGCTTTAGACCTACCTATATCATCCTCAAAACCTGACCTCCATGAAGCTGGATTACAGGACCACGCCACGAGTCCTAGTTATTAAACTATTAAATGAAAAATATACTCTTTTAAGGATTATAACTAAATTTGTATAATGTTAACTGAGCTCAGAACTACCTGATGTACTCTACTTACTTCTTCTTTTTCTTCTCTTTGCCTACTTTTAATTAAAGAAATGGGTCTATGTCACGGAATATTTTCGTATGTTAATACTTAATTTTTCCGTATGATACCACATAGGTGATTGTTTTATTTTGCAAATTACAATAGAAGAGTTTCTTTACTCAGACTGGGACTCGTGGCGTGGTCCTGTAATCCAGCATCATGGAGGTCAGGTTTTGAGGATGATATAGTTCTAAAGCGGCTCAGATAGTTTCAGTGATCATCTGATGATACCCGTATCAACTCCCACCATCGTTTAAACATATCAGACCATCACCTGCGTGGTTCGAAAGTCACGTTAAGCCGTTGATCCTTGTATTTCCATTGGTCATTGGGCTATTAATTAATGTCCATTCCAAGGAAGAGTCAGCCTTAGTTTGTAACAAGACCTCATAACTCATTACTACCACTCATCACACTCATCCCTCACCAGATATTTGCCTTAAAATACCCTCATGAGAGTGGTCGGCATCTCAAACAGTGATACCTATTAAAGAACTTAAATATAACTTGTGTTTGGAAAATGCTCAGGACACAATATTTCACCGGGGAGTAGTTTATCCTACCACAGAGCAAATCTCTGGGATAAACCGACAATGACTCCCTTGACAATAAAGTTGTCTTCCCGGCACAACTTTCACGGTAAAAGTTATTCACTTTCACTGGTTTGACAAAACTTTGCTTAAAACTGAGCTAAAGTAACTATTTTTTAAAGGGGCATAACTAAACCAGTGTACTCTACATAACAATTTTTATTCATATATTAGTTGTTGTTTTACTTTGACTTATACGGACGAAACATATATTTTCCCTACTTTTGTAATGTCATCCAGGGAAGAAATTGAAAATAGTATATTTTATCACTAGGTCCTAAAGTGACACTTTTTGACACGAGGTCAAGTTAAATGACCGAGGGTTAAAAGACACTTTCGGACCGAGAGATGAACGATATTTTTTATCATATATGCAAATTATTATGAGAAATAAATGTCAATAAATGTTTTAATGTTATAAACAAATTTTTTGAAAGGACGAGTTCACTACAATGGGTTACTTGTTAAATTATTAGAATACACAATAAAACATTGAAGTACCCTGAAAATTTTTTTTACACGACTAGTTTCAGAAATAATTCCATTGTCGTGTTAAATTTAGCCTAGAACTACAACGTATAAATAAACAAATATAAAATCAAATTTTAAACATCTGGAATAAAAAAATATTAGCTTGGACAGGGAATACATTTTAGTTTACTTGAATCATCTTGCTGGGTTAAGACTATGTACTCGTATGAATTCAATTTTAAACCAAAATTTATTCCCTGTCCAAGCTAATACTTTAATTCCAGATGTTTAAAATTTGAGTTTATACTTGTTTATTTATACCTCGTAGTTCTAGGCCAAATTTGACACACTTGACAATGGAATCATTTCTGAAACTAGTCGTGTAGAATTAAAATATTTTCAGGGTACTTCCATGTTTTATTGTGTATTCTAATATAAACAATTAATTAGGTAAACATTGTTTTTAGCTCAGCAGTTAAGTTTGAGTCAAATCCGATAAGTGGTGTAGGAGATAATTAAAAGTTAGTGAAAAATATAAAATGGCAAATATCGGGTTAACTAAGCGTTTTTGGAAAAGTTTTATTCGTAATTTTCTTTTTATTTTGACCCATATAATCGTTTCCCAGAGTCTGGCACTTTACGTATGGGACACTCTGTATATCTTCATTAGGGATCATTATACGGGGTATACGTTTATTATACATCTAGTAAATCTTTGAACTTTTGGCTAAAATACTTAGGGTCGCCTTTTTCAATTCCCTGGTTGGCAGTGTAAGTAACCATGTTGTTTACAGTCTGCAATGTTTAAACGCAACGTTCAAAGTACTCAATTGAATTTTTTGAAGATCTTTCACGCACAAGGTATAGTTTTACCATTTTCATTGAATTTAACATGTACACACTATGCTAATATATAGCTAAATACAAACTGTAACACCAAAATGCAAAATCAAAACAGACAAAAGTAAAACTTAACCTAAAAATATCCAGCTTCTCTATTGGTCTCTCATTGGCTCTATCCTAAATTTTAATCGTTTAATAAGACCGAATTGAAAAACGGCTAAGTCATAATAGTTCCATTAGTTAACATTCCGTATGAATTTCTAAGCAGATGCGTAAGTAAACCCATGCACTCTCTCCACGTAAAGGAACAGTGCTATCGTTTAAACACCTTTGGAGGTCATCGCTGTCCATTCATTGGTCATTGGCTTAATAATAACCAACTAAACAGTCGGCTTAATGTAACAAGTTCACTTCATCATCCATCAAAAAAACAACACCTGTCATCTTTAATTCGCCTTTATCAAAGTACTTACGTTCCTTAAAAGAAATAACTGTATAGAGATATTTCAGTCATGTAGTTTCTGAAAAAATACTATCACATAAATATTCTAAATGTTAAAACCAGATTCAAATTGATCAAGATATTAAAACGTAATTTAATATAAAGTTACTTTTAGACAACACTCTTGTATCTTGCGTTTTACATAAAAGAAAGTAGAACAAACAAGCACTCCTCGGAATGAGGGGACACAAAGCCAAGGACGACAAGGGAAATGTCTGGTTACTCCTCAGGAGTCTTCGATTGTCCACACACCGATATGAGAACCGACACTCATCACTGTCTAAGCACTCATTGTAGATTGTGCTTTACATAACAAGCACGCTATGTAACGTCTGCTGTAGTCTTGACTAAGATATGGGTCACATTTTATACTCATGTGCCCTAAAGAAAAAATACTTTTTCAGTCTCAGTCTTCAAGTTTGGTGGCTTCTCCCTTGGTACATCTTAGTAGTTAATGTCCTACGGTAAACTGTTCGTGTCCCTCAAACTAGCAGGTTAATGAAATCGTTAGTAACTTTTCCAGACGAGTTCTAAGCTTGAAAATGCTTGACTGTGTATGAGGAGGCTCGTTCGTTTTACATAATTGATACACATTATTATTTTCCAAGAATGCTTTATTAGATTAATAATTTGAAAGATACTTGAAGGTGCTTAACACTTTGATAAAGTAAGAACCTTTTACCCACCAAAAGGTTCAAATATGTTAAAGTTTAGGATTATTTTGTGTGAGGGGTGTAAACAATAACATAACCACTGCAAGTGGACGACGAAAACGTAGAGTCATAGAAATAATAATAATAAATCATTTATTTCCAATTGGTATTTACATGACAAATTTTTAAAATAGTCTTATCAATTAAAATAGCCTAATAACATTGATATAGATTTATAATTATGGAAATAGCCTCCCTCATGGGTAAAATTACCTGTGTGAGGGGAGGGGGTTTGTCAATCTGTAATTCTGTATTAAAATATAACTATGTAATTTGGATTATGCAATAATTTGAAAAGGTTTCTAACTAAAAATAATAATGGTATAATTTATATAAATTTTGGATTAAAAAAAAGTGATTTATGCGAAGCTACACATTTTATTTTGGATATTAAATTTTGAATCGAGGGTATAAGTAATTTGAATTAATATAATCATTGACAGTGTGTATGCTAACTTGTAATAATAACCATTGATTGATTTTCATTTTGTAAAGCTGAGGCCTTATATTGTGTCTTTAGATCTGCTGAAGTTTGTTGTATAAATGATGTGCGATGTAGAATGAATTGCAATTTATAACTTTG
>CM032061.1:23554024-23569514 GCA_018831715.1 Matsumurasca onukii
GTATACTGTTTCGCGCTTTCATTCTTTAATTTGTTCATAAATAGCAAGGAAAATAGTGAAGACAAACACATGAACCTTACATTGAGTACACAAGAAGTGTCCAGCAGCCTGTAGTTGTACAACTCTCCCAGTACTTGATCATAGCCACTGCGCCTCTGGTTGAACCTGGTCTCATTCACTTCCATGCCCAGTCTAATCCTCAGAACACCATCGACTACTTGACAAACTGCATCCTCCAAATTTAACAACACTTACATTTATATATGTCAGCTACTACGGCTTAATAATAGAAACATCAGAGTTAAGTCCTAGTAAATTTTAGAATTTTCCGCATACCTACAAGTCTTCCAACAGGTTATTACACTTAAAATAATTTTGAAATTCACGGTTATTTCATTGTTTTCTGCGGGTCTTTTTGCAAGAGTGCTGGTGTTAAAACCCAGTAATACCTACTACCCACAATTTTTTTTACAGTCAATTTTGTGGTTTTTACTCGATTCTTAATTTTGGGTTTGGGTTACACACAACAAAAGCGCTTGGACATGGAGAAACTGTCAACCTGTTTCTTCGAATTGAACCAACACCTTTTTGAACATTGAAATAATAACTGTAATTGATCAATTTACACATGACATTTTATTTCTTTAGCTTCGGTCAGAGAATAACACTGCAATTGGTAGTTGCAAAATAATTATTTTAGCACAACAATACTTTATTTAAAATGACACAACATGAATAGAGAGTGAAAAGGATGAATTCTGGTGATATACTTGGTGGCAACCTACTGGCATTCTTGCGTGCTTACCGGCAATTACCCTTGTAAGAAGCAGAATAGAAAGCTTGGAGAATGGCAATTGGGGTTTTAAAGTCAGTATTAATCACTTGAGTATCAAGTTTAATATTTATATGTTCACGTTCGGTCTTATATCTGAAATAATATATATAGATCTTAATTTGTATAAATGCTAAATAGCTAATTTATTACTATTTGGGATAAACATTCGAATTTAATTACTTATTTGAGGTAGAAATAGTTGGGCAGATGGTGTAGTGGTTTAGCATAACTTAAATTCAGACAAGCGGGAACCGGGTTCAAATCCGGTTCATCAAATATTTTGATGTCTTCAAATTTATTTAATTATATATATATAGATAGAAAAGCAATTTAGCTACTTGGTGTATGTGTTGAGGGACATTTTAAAACCGGTATGTAGAGGTGAACATTCCCAATCACAAATAAATACCTAGGGTTACAGGTATTTTAACTTGTTGATTTAAATGCAACAAAGATTTATGCACAGTCCTATTTTATCTAGAAAGTCCACTTAATTCATACAGGGGTCCGGGGTACACAAAATTTATGTAACTGTGTGTGAGTCAGGTAAGGGATGGGGGCGAGGAGAATGTCTATTTTGGCGTCAGGTCAAAGCCCAAATCAACCATCCTCAACACACAGTTACTTTTACCACTACTTGGTACCCAGCGGTACTTACCACAATGTTGCCCTGATAAAATTCTTATTAGCAGCTGTATAAACTTTTTGTCACAAACTACAATATAGTAGGTGTATTCTACTATACTAGCCTGATGAAATTATTTAATGTTAATCCTCAATATAAACGAATAGCATGAAAGCATTTGCCTTTATATTAACTATAAAGTTTTGATTTAATATGTAGAACTAAAAACAATTAAAAATTAAATTATAAAATTAAAATCTAAATTAATTATACAAATAAGTGTTTAATAATAATGACTGATAAGTAGTATTTGGTAAAAGTGATTGCTGTTTTTTTATTATTATTGTTAAGCAAGCAAAAATGAGTAAAACTACTTAACTACTAGTACACATTCTGAAAACAATAGAGACAAAACAAATCAAGGGGGGTGAACTACTGAACTGTATAACTGTACTGGAACTGGAAAGGAAGTAGTCAAGAGGGAGGGCAGAAGTCAATCAGCCAATAGCTGTCTAATCATAGATCACCTCAATACCTTTTCCATATTCCTTCCTTTGCGTTTTAAGAAGGAGAATAAACAAGAGTGGCAACAAGACAGGCACGGCGTGAATTACTCACCCCTCCAAAAAAACATTCGATCAGCTGGCGCCCGATTACGGCAACCTGCAGCTTCAATGGCTATCGTTGTTCTTTGTGTACCCCTCTCACCCACATCCCGTCTCTTCTTTGCTCAATCTCAGCGATGGTCTTCCAACAGTGCGTTTTATTATATTTTGAAAATTTGAACAAGTATATAATAAGAGGCGTTTTTCTGAAATTCTGAGATTTTCACGGTTTTATCATTAAATCGCGGCTAATTCACGGGTTTCAAGGGTTCCCAAATTCACACGGCTAATTCAGGTTTCACGGTTTCGCGGTCCAGTGGCCACCTGTACTTCAAGTAAGTTTCTTAAGTCTCCAGATAAATATAGATTTCACAGATCATCCCACATTGTTTGGTTGCTAGTTAAGTTCTATGTTCTTACGGAAGAAAAATTTTAAAGAACCCAATTAATAATTTATCCTTTGACAAAGGTACAAGTTTTAGTTTACATTGTGTAGTTTTCCTCCGTGTTGAGTGGTTGCTCAGGTGGGTCTGCAGCTGCCTCTTAAGTTACTTTAGGTTGAACTTGACTCACATTTAAAACCCTCAACACCTTTTTGACGTACAGATAACTTCACGTTCAATTAGATCTAATTACTCGCGAGACTGAAGCAACCTACTTACTTTTGAACTTAACAATTTCTTTGGGTTTGGTGTGAAACTTCAAAAGCACTTTATGCTCACCTGATGCTGCGACTAGCATGACTTTTGCAGCTCACCTGATACCGAACACTTGTGACTTCGCTCACCTGATACTCGACTAGCATGACTTTCACTACTCACCTGATACTTTCGACTAGCATGACTTTGCGAATCACCTGATGCCGACTGGCATGACTTTTACGACTCACTGATACTCGAGTAGCATGACTTTATGCTCACCTGATGCTTTCGACAACATGACTTTCACGGCTCACCTGATACTTTCGACTAGCATGACTTTCGTCACCTGATTAATTAAAGAATAATGACATTGTTCGTTGTGAATGACTTGAAAGAAACAAGGCTTATAACAGTTAAAAGTACAAGAAAAGTATTTAAGTTACAATAAATTGCACCAAATTACCTTAGTTTTTAATAATATTATTATTTGTTGCCTACAGTTATTGTACAGAGCTATGTATTATTTTACTTACAAGACGTGTGTCATGTTTCTTTACTAGCTAGCACAGATATTAATTTATATTTGTTTTTTATGTATAAAGAACATTATTGTTTCCCTCAAAATCGCAAAACATACAACAGTTTTAAAGTATTCTTTTATCCAAATTGTTCGTCTTCTACATTTCCGGCGTGTATGCACTTGACGTAATAATAAATAAACTGGTAAAAAGATGTTCAAAAAACTACCAGAAAATACCAGGACAATTCAACGTTCAACACTTTTAAGCGTGAGTTTAAAAACATTTTAACTGTCATATTACTTTTAAACAATGGGAGAATTTATTTTGTATATTTACTACAGTTGAAGAATTTAGGGGTGTTTCTTATTAGTGAGGTTGATTTGAGGGTGATTTTGCGTTTGTTTTTATTGGTTTCGTTGTCAATTGTGTTATCGACAAAAAATCAAATGCTGCACAAATATCCCCAACAATACGTTGTCATCCTCATTCATCTTGTAAAACAACGTTGTTCAAGTAATGCTAGTGTGGACAGCTAAGAGGCATGCTTCTTGGCAATTCCGTTGTGATGCGTTGGATGTGGTGAATGTTGAACTGCAGATTGAAACATGTTGAAATGAACAGCACACTAGTGTGGACATAGCAATTGAAGACTACATTAAGCGCTAGTGCATTGCGTGAACATAGAATAACTAGTTCATTAAGCACAACATACACTAAATATTTCAAAGTGTTAGGATTCAAAGTGTTTCCTTGGATTGCTCTTAATACATATTGTAATATTAAGAAATGTTGCTTATAACAATGTGTTGAAATCTAACATTAATGTTGACAGATAATGCAAAATAGATATATTCGAAATGACATTCAGAGCTAAATGATTGACTGTCATGACGCTAATGAGTAAATCACTTGTGATCTATGCTATGTGAAATGAATAGTTGACTATGTGGTGAAATCACAATGTTGAAGCATGAACAGAAACGCACTTGATGTTGGAAAATTGACAAATTGAAGATAGTGATTGATATTACTAACAATTGTTATTTAACGTAGCCATTAGCAATAGACATAGAATAACTAGTTCATTAAGCATTATTAAATCAACACTAAATATTTGTAACGAAAGTGTTAGAAAGTTATTCAAGTGTTTCACTAATGATTGAATTTTTTAATTAGCTTAATTACATACATTGTTTGTATGTATTTTTAATTTTTTAGAATGGTGTTGAACTGTTGCAAAAAGAACAGTGTAGGTAAATAAATAACAAAATTGAAGTGTTTTATATACCATTTCCTACAGAAGAAAAAACACATTCCTCCTCGTTTTCTAGTTTGAAATAGAATTTTATACAAACCTCTTCCTGCAACATTGATTCAGATTTAAGCGTCTCTTCACCTGTAAAGCGATTGAAAGCGGTTATAAAATGTCTTCACTATTGTAATTTAACATTTACTATTTATTTACATATCTAAAACTATAGTTCTTGTTGCAAGAAGTCTCAAGTTCAGAGCCCAGCACAGTCATAGGGATTGCGGGTTTAGTGATGCTGGAATTCTGTGACTTTTACGGCTCACCTGATACTAGACTACATGGACGGAGACGCTGTGTAGTGAGATGTGAGGAACTGAGATAAGGGCGTTTGTCAGACAGTTCTGTATATGAACACTTCCTTGTCTTCCCAGTCCAGGATCTTCATTTGGACCAGCCGCACTCTCTTCTGACTTGTTTTGCTTCAGATCTATATAAATTCAAAACAATAATGAAGTAAGTAAATCAACAATTCTTTTATTTTTTTTACAATTTATGCGTTTAGTACTACAGCTTGTGAACAAATATCTGCCACATTACATTCATCAAGTAAAACTTCAAAATCCTTACCTTAGGACATAAATGTACAATCTAGTGTTGGGTTGATTCATTCCCATTCCTGCGATGCAATTCGATGCAAATACAATCGAGAATTGAATTATCGATTCGATAAGAATGAATCTAGTCGGGTTTTAGAATTGGGGTCAGTTTGAGAAATTGAGGGATCATGAATCAATTTTAGAATTGGAAACGCTTCGCCCGCCATTTACAGCTTTTCAGGTAGCTTAATCAAACCGCTCTCTGTTGAGGTTTGCTACACCTCGTTAGATTGGACAAGGTCCACTTTCCCTTACAGGAAGTGGTGGGAGGGAGCTAGCTGGTGGGGGAAGTTGTTTGATGCGGATGGTATTGCATATGTTTTGTATTGTTCAGGTTAAAAATAAATTTGATTTTTTTTACTGGTGAAATCCATTTGTGGAAATCAACTAAGGACTATTAAAGAGTGCTGATCCCACTGAAAACTATTAATTGAATGATTGTATAGGCTGTAACTGGTTTATATCAAGATTTAAAGTGAAAGGATTAAATAAAGCCTTGAAACGATTTAACAAATGGCTAATACTTTTATTGCACAATTCTCTACATAAAACTTTCATTATTTTCTTTTGTAACAAAACAAACAAAGTCAGATGTTGAACTTGTTCACAGATGTAAAATATATTCTTGTGAGAGTTATATTATAGAAAATGTCTGTTGACTTCCAACATCCTCCCACCAAGTTCATGGAACATAAACATCAAAGTGAAATGAACTTCATAATAACATTAAAATTTTAAGAAAAAATCATTAATCTTGGTATTTGCTTGGAATACGTATTTGTTAACCATCTGGGTATCTTGATTTGACTCAGGAAATGAATATTTTTGAACCATTCCAGAAACGTTTCCTTTGTTTTTTCATCAACTTCTTCGTCCCAGTTTGTACCATTTTCCCATGTACGCTGGAGCAGTAATTTTGGTATCAAAGTTACGCAACAGGTAAAATAATAGGGTCAAAAATGCGATGTGCTATGCTCAAAATGGTTCTCTTTGTAATTTTCCCAGAAACTATATCCTTCAGATTCGAAAGGTTTACTTCAAGCGTGTCTGATACTCGATCCCATAGGAGTCCTAGAACATTTGACTGTAGAGAGAACAACTGAGCTGAGTTCTGGTCTTGTATAGTCATCCACCACCGAAGATCAAATTTTCTCTCCTTCATTATTTCGGTTGCTACTTCAATAAATTCTTGTGCCTTTTCAGTATCTTCTAAGCTGCAAACACAATTGTCCACATAGAAACTTGAAGCTAGTGTTTCAAGCGAGATTAGTAGGCCAGTTTGACTTGCCTTGTTTACACTTCAACAACGTTTCTTCCATAAGTAGTTTGATAGAAGCTTCCAACAAAAGGACTCGAAGAGACACCGAAAACTACTCGACAGTGCCTGAAAACCTTCAGTTCGCCTTCTGATGTCCACAGGAATCGTAAGAAGTCTCGATCACCTTGCTCAAAGCTATTTGTAAAATGCTTTCCGTATGTCTGCTATTACGCCTACAGCCTTCATCCTAAAGCGAGTAACTGACGGAATCTTCTCGAGCAGATTAGGACCTTTCTCCAAACATTGATTTAATGAAGGACTTTTTTGTGATCATGGCATCAAACACTGGACGAACAGGGTAGTACTTCCAGGTTTCAAGACGATGATGAGGAACGTAATGAGCGGTTGGTTCATTTCTGCAACAGGAACCTCTTCTATTATCTTGTCTTCTAACCATCCGTCAAATACTCCTTGGTATGTGTCGTAAAGTTCTTCTTTCTTCAATTTCTTCACAGTTGATGTAAGTCTCTTCTTAGCTAACTCGTAGTTATCTGGAAGCGGAGGATGAGCATCGATCCACGGAGACAAACTTGAACCGTCCTTCTTCCGTAGTCTTGACTGTCTCTAGAAAGTGGTTTTGAGTCTGAGCTTCTAATTCTTCTTTAGAGTTCTTCTCGAAAGGATCCAATATAGAGGTCCAGCGTCCAGAGATCACTAACTTTAGCTGTCGTCAACATTGTGGTAACTAGAAGTGATGTAGACCTATCTTTGTTGGTTTGTTGTTGGTTAGGAATTTTTTCCATCAATGTCCATCTAACTTTGTTTCTACTGCAACTAATTTACAATCGAGAGCCTTATGTCCACCTGTCCATAAGTTACCAGCTACATCAGCTCAATCAATATGTCTATGGGTCCGTAGAGTCGATATCACTAAAAGTGATGTTCTGCCTAGCTAATTCGTCGATCCATGGTCCTCGAAGAACAGGTGATATGTTGCCACAAATCTTCTTCTGGTCAAGTACTTCAAAGTGACAGCTGTACTTGTTGTCTATGAAACCAGACGAAGGACATACAAGTTGTGGTTGATTACACCATTACTGTTACCACCGAATAGAGAATGTTGAATTTGTTCTTGGTCAGTCGGTTCGTAGCCTACCTTAGCTGCTGGTGGCGTAAGATCTTTGGGGCCTTGCGGAGTCAATGAGCTCTAGCGCAGTACACGCCAGTAGGTCCAGTAACATTTACCCGCAAAGTTTGCATCAAAACGTTACATGAGTTTAGATTAGCAAGGGCTTCATCTCGTTTAGGTTGAACCCTGACATTTTCAGAATTCCGATAACTCTTTAGGCCTACTTAGATTGGTTTCATTAGGCCTATTCTGAACTTGACTAATCTCATCACACATAATAACAAAATGAGACCTTTACAAACAATACACTTAGGTCTAGTCTTACATTTGTTAGCATTGTGTCCAGGTTTTAGACAACACACTCTTTTATTAGTAACAACAGTTTTCTCTCAGACAACGGCATAGATTGTGCTTTGATACAATCTTGGCTTTTGTGCGAAAAGTACAAAATATGCACCCTTGACTTGGGTTTTCACTTACTGAGGTAAATAAACCTCGCTGTTGAAACATCATTCTGCTTAGTATAAGATATTGACGGTTTGTTAGGCCTTCCCTTATCTTTACCAACCGTTTGTGAAAGTCCAAACCCGACATGGCTAGCTTAACTTTCTGTTCTCCCTCTATTTCCCCTTTTAGAAAGCAAGTAGATTTTGAGCAAGTCTTTCGATGTATTTTTCTCATCCTTGGTCCTGAGCAATTTTGAGCTAGATCTTCCCACAGTTTTAAAAGATCTTCTGGTAAACATGATGAAACTAATGGTAAAGAATAGGTGCGCATGTGTCTGAAGATCGCCTAACGTTTCAAGATTACGTAAGTGACATCGTAATTTATCATGCAACTCCGACACTGATAGCTTTTTTCGTGAAGCATGGTATACTACAATCTTTAACAGTTCTCGTATGTAGTATTCGGTAGAGTAAGTCGTCCGCGACCAAGCGGCTTTTCAGAGCTTTTACTACGTCCGTATACATTTCCCCAGTGGTAGGATAGCTTTCCACCACTTCTCTAGCTACGAATTAGGAACTGTAGCCATAACCAAGTACTGAATTTTATCATTAGGACTTATCGAACTGTCACTATCAATCTTAGAAAATTGGGACCAGAAAGGTAGCCAATCTTTTGGTTCGCCCCAAACTCTTTAAACTTAAGCTGAGGAAGCTTGAAGGAACAACTGTTTGACATTGCTAAGCCTAGGCCTACCTGACTTGATTTTACAGACTCCTGATAGCTTACAGACTGTCTTTCTTCATCTACTAACAGCCTTTCGACAGTTTTCTTAGTTATTTGGTAGGCTAAAGCATATTCCTTTTGGCTATTCATTTCTTCGTCTATTTCATCATCGTTCATATCTTCATTAGCTAGGAGGTTCATAGATTGAAGTGTCTTGATTTACTAAGGTTTGATGGTGAGAATCCAAGACTTCCAACGATGCTGTTATTTTATCAAGTCCAAAGCTTCTGTCCTTGCTTGAATTAGAGCTTCAATTTCATTCTTTGTTCTAGTGAAAATTCTCGGGATTACTCCTCTTGACTTTTCAACGCGGATAGATCCATAACTTATCTTGAATACCTAAAAACTCAATCAAAACTACAGCCTAGATTTTACAAGTTCATCGTCCTGTCACGGTCGCCAGTAATGTGGAAATCAACTAAGGACTATTAAAAAGTGCTGATCCCACTGAAAACTATTAATTGAATGATTGTATAGGCTGTAACTGGTTTATATCAAGATTTAAAGTGAAAGTTAAATAAAAGCCTTGAAACGATTTAACAAATGGCTAATACTTTTATTGCACAATTCTCTACATAAAACTTTCATTATTTTCTTTTACAATAACAAAACAAACAAAAGTCAGATGTTGAACTTGTTCACAGATGTAAATAAATATATTCTTGTGAGAGTTATATTATAGAAAATGTCTGTTGACTTCCAACAATACTTTGTTGTTGACTTAAAATGCATTTACACATTTCTTTATTTAAGGTTGCAGTGTAGCACAATACAAGACAAATGAAGGTAAAAATTCCTGCAATTGAGAATCCGCTAGTAAAAGTGAATTCCGATACTGATTCCTTCGGTTGTTGTCGGGGGCAACCGAATCAGAATTATATTCTGGCATTGGAACCAAAAAATTGAACAAATTATGGTCGACACAACACTACTATGAACAAATGAAGGCACTTAGAATCAGAGTCAGAATTAATATCCTGGTATAGGAATGTCGAGAATCAAAAACCTAGGACATTCTAACAACAGGTAAGACACAAAAAAATAGAATGTACGATAATTATTGTTAACAGATCTATGAACTTTTGTTAAACTAATATAATTTGATAAATGCCAAACCTGGTAATAAGATGTGAAATAAACTGTTGCATCGGTGTCAGCTGAACCGTCAAAACAGTGAAAGGAGTTTCCGGAGGAAGGATTTGGTAGTAAGTAGTCACCGATAAGGGTGACATGGCGTCCTTCAACGCCATCATAGTTTTCAATCATCATTTGCTCCTATAAAGTAAGTATAACATGAATATTAATAAATGGTGAGTCCACTGTAATAAAAAAGGACAAATATTGCTAAATTTATGATTACAGCAGATTTTAAGTGCTCTCACAGTGGTGGGTTCAGTTTCTATTCAGGCTTGCTCTGGTATGGTCCAATATTTAGGCATAAGCCACTTGATTGGAAGAGAATATGGCTCAACAAATCTAGCAAGTGGTGAGGAGAACTTTTAGGCGATGAAGGCACCTCCCTCGTAATCTCTCAGTTTAAGGTTGTAGCTTTATTTTAAACTTATAGGAAGAAAACTGTAAAGCAGCTGAAGTTAACTGACCAGGTAGTATTTTGTGCTGATATGGGTGTCTGAAGGAGCATGTAACACACAGCCACAGGTGTCCAGTAGGTTGCAGAACATTTCAATGTTGTGATGAGTAAAAATCAAACAAGAGCATCTTCAAACTTGCAGAGCGTTTTTTTGGGGTAAACACCAAAATTTACCAGCTCTCAATAAACTTTACGGTTTCCTTTTAGATTCAACATTCACCTGATCCTGCAAAATAACGTTTGAAATTTGTACTTAAAATGTCAAACTTATTATTAGGAAAAATTTTGAAAATAACTTATCTAGTATATACTTGAATCTAAGACACTTTATTTACCCTATTTTAGGCTCTAAAATAAAGGTAAGTGTATAGAGGTGTAGACTTCATACAATAGGATGAAAATATTGGATTCATTTGAAGAGTTACAAAAACACTCAAAACATCACAAAACATTCAGGTAGGCTAGAGAGGTAGGAAACACAGGAACCACAACAAGTTGCATTGGTTGCCTGTTTTGAAGGTGGAATGGAAGAATAGTTGACAAACAGAGAAGTACTAGAGGGGATTCAGAATTGCTTCTTATTGCATTCATGTTCTCTTTCCTTCTCCACCCTTTTTCTGCAGGTTGGTGGGGGTGAAAGAAGGGATGCAGTAGCATATTAGAAGGTGATCGCATCTATTGCAAATCAAACACCAGCTCTGGAAATATGGGTAAATCACCAGTGGCAAAAACATGACAACTGACTACAAAAATAGTCCCCGCCAGACCCAGCCCCAGGTGGTCCTTTATCTCTCTACCTGCCTTCCTTATCTCCTGCTGACCCTTGTTTGCTAATTTGATTTCAAACCAACATTTTTTGTGCTGCGGGAGGGGCGTAATGGTGGACCTAGCAGGGCGCGGGTTGGGAATGGGAGAGGGAAGGCAGGCGTGATGCATTCTTTGCTCTGCTTTTACCTCTTGACAGCTGCAGCTGACAATTACATCACTGGTTGCTAAGGAGGGGTCAGGGGCCTGACAAATCAGAGCCCTCTAACTGTTGACATTATAAAAAACGGGGTGAGTCTTATACGAGGGTGTAGAGTTTTTTACTGTATATTAAGGGGAAATTTATGGGTGCATCTTAGATTCGGATGCGGCTTAGACTCGAGTATATACGGTATTATAACACTGACACAAAAAATATTGAGAGCTTTAGCAAGTAACACTTGATTGATGTAGACAGTACAAACCAGTTATTGCAGTGTTATCATTATGAATAGGTGTATGAAGTCTGTAAACAATGTAACTGGTGTAATGAAACTATTAGACTGGTGTAATGAAACTCTGTGTAGTCCCAGCCTAGGGGCACACCATACCGGGGGACGCCGGGCCAGGCACTTAATTCATCAACACATTAATCAGAAAATGTCCGTAATATTTTACAAACAACACTTCTACATGTTCATGCTATCAATAAATCAAAGTCCATCTCGACAGCATCGTTTTAAATACGCTTACTTGGCTGGGAGTGTATGCAAGATGATTGTTTACTAGGCATCCGTTCACTGATGCGCCTCTACCGCCACAGTAGTAGATAGTGGTGGTTGCATAGTGAGTGAGTGATGTAATGTTTATTTTATAGTGCTAAGACGTGAGTTTACTGTATTGACATTTGTTATTCGTGTGTAATTACCTGTATGCTGAGTGTGTGTCTAAGATGAGTGATAGACTAAAACTTAGTGGTGTACGAGCATATTTTATTTCCTCCACATAGGTTTTCATTGTAATTGGCTTAAACTTCATTTAACATTATTAGTAGGCTAATCAGGTGTTATTTCATTACCTTTTTATTAATATGTCGTAGCATTTCTGATCTGAGCTGCTGACATAATGTTGTGGCTATTTCTGGCAACACTGGGTTCAGAATGGCAACAAATCTAGCGTATAATGGTAGCAAGTCCAATTTATTTCTCGGCACTGTATACAGAGTTCTAAAACAAAAGAAGCGTTTCAAACAAAAATGTAAATCAAACGGATAACTTTAAAAGATTGCAAAACTGTGCAAAGTAACATTATTATATCAGTTGTTACTCTAGCTTCAATAGTAATAGGCATACTTCAACAGTTCACGGACTGTTGAAAAATTATCATGCCCGCCATGCCACTACAGAACAAAAGAAATTTTTAAAATCACAGGAAAATTACGGCTAATCTTCTGTAAGTTAAGGCAGTAACAGTTGTCACTATTCTTTGCATTCTTGTCTTGCAAAGATTAAACCATGACTCTTTTACATACTCTTTTACAGAAAATGAATTTTATGGTATTCGACAAAGGTTTATTTATTTTTCAACGGCACAAACCAATTTTACAATTAGAAAATACTAACAGCTAGCACTTCATTCACATTAGCATCTCTAGTATTGCTATCAATGCTAGTTTAAAAATAAACAAAAGTAACCAAACTTACATGACGAGTTTCTTGCAACTGGATTTTGAGTTGAAATACAAAAGATACTCAAGAGCTGCATTATCGATTGCCTCTTTATTCGAACATTCAGAAAGAAGTTTTAAAAAAGTGCTCAGAACAACCTTTTTATTGGAACCGTCTGCATCTAAAAAGGAAAAAGAGATCAAATCAAACAACTTTACAAAGTGAGTTTTAAATGTCCCCTCCTCAACCTTAACTTTTGAAATAGGAAATATATTTTAAAACACTTTGGGGAATGTTTTTTAGGATTCTGAAGTTTGTTTTGTAATCATTTAACGAGATAGAAGTGTCCTCTTACGATGAAAATCAAGTGCTGATAGAACTGGGAATGATTAACAACCACTCATTAAGTGCTTTCACGTTCAACACTTGAATTTTAAAGGCAGATTTACAGACTTAAAAAGTAAACAAAATGGCTTACAACTTACAAGTTATCAAACCAACTTGGTATTTTTTTTAGTGGTTGGTTCAAGCGAACTTCCTTGAATGCTTAATTGGTTGTTCGTTTTTATTTAGGTTAGGGTATTTGTAATTGTTAAAACATTTATGTTCACACTCTTTAATCATTGTTAATAAGATAATTTAATAGCAAGTTCAATGTAACATTTAAATAAAAATGATTTCTCTTTTATTGGTTTGAATTCATTTAAACAATTATCAATTACTGTCATGGCAATGATAAATTAACATCCGAAAAATACCCGAAGAAGGTAAAAAAATAATACCCGACCTGGACCCGGCACGATGGGAAAAATTGAAACCCAGCTTGAGCCCGCCCCAGAAAGTTATTCTTTATATCTTATTACCTGGCCCAAACGCGACTTGAGTTGAAAATATAATACCCAACTATATATAAATAGTATTTTTACTTTTTAGTTATGTTGACGCCTTCTATCAGCATCACTGGTCAACGAAGAAGACATCAGGTATCAGGTAACCTAGAAATATCAGCCTTCAAAATGTCAGTTTTCAAATCAAGTTGAAGAAAAACGAGGTCAGTTTTAAAGTACTGTATTGTCAATCCTAACAGTAAAATACAATACATTTTGTTTTTAAAACTCCTACGTTTAAGAGTTTATTTTGTATCATAAAAGACCTATTCTAACTAAGACTAAGAAGTCAACAGGTCACACTTGAAAACTTGTTCTTGCTAATAAAGATATTTTGATTGAGTTTTAAAGAAATTGTAAGGTTAACCTAAGGTTGAAATAGTTATTGTGTGTAATAAAAGAACTACCATACCATCTGGACTTTGCAATTCACAGTCTACGCTTGTAGTTGTTTTGCCAGCTTCATCCTGAAAAATATATAATTATTGGCCTCCGGATTACTGAAAGTAAAAAAAAATGTAGCTACCTAATTACCATGAGAATCCCTCCAAGTAAAGCAAATAACGCTTATGCTTGTGACGTTTACATTTAAACTTCCAACTTCACATACTGAATATCATCTTCAGACTCACAACGAGTTAATTGTTCATTTTCCATGGGAAAAGGCACTTAGTGCACATAAACGCTAGCTCACTTGAACCAAAGCCAACTTTTCAATGTTCTGCTCGTGTGTGTTATTTATTTTCATGCGGTAGACCTTCTCAATAGTTATGTACTATAAGCTTTTTGCAGGGAATAATAAAGAATTACCTAGTCGTGTGCCTGACGATGGGTTCTAGTATATGAAGGATTACAATGTAAGGACTGGCAATATATTTGGATTAATTTACAAACTCCCAAGGAAACTATACAGGCTATAAAATGTATGGTGCGCTATGCAGAACTGGATTCTACATACAAAAGTAATTCGTAAATGTCCAGTAATATTTATTTTACTTCAGCTTAGTTTAGTCTAATCCACAGATTTGAAAATAGTCAAAAATTTAAAAACATTGAGGTATTTTGTGAAACTTGGTATAAACTTTAACTGTTTTCCTAATAACATTTTCCAAAAATATTTTATATAACTTATCAAATTTTAAAATGGCGGCATTTAATGATTTCAAAGTCAAATTCCAATTGGACTCCATTTAGCTGGAAATTTGAAATGGCCGCCATTTTGAAATTTGATAAGGATCTATTCTATCTAATTATATATTTTAATTATGCAAAGTTCTACATAGCGTGCTACACACTTTTGTGACACCCTGTATAGTGTATATATAATATTATTACTAAATAAATTTGAAGACAAAAATATAGTAAAAAAATAAAAATAAGGATGGATATGGCACAAATTTTCACACAAATATCTTTGAATGTTTTGCCACAGGGTAAACATTAAGCCTTTTAACCTTGAGGTTTCTAAATTTATAACTGCACACCTCTTTAAATGCTCAGCCATAGAAAATTATACCCAATTAATTCTTTTGGATTAATTACTTAGAAACATTTGATTTGAAATATATTGATATTTGAAAATTTTATTGATAGCTGAAAGGAGTACTTATAAAAAACTAATCTCCAATTTTGGATACAGTCAACTCCCGATTATCCAGGCTAATTAAGGGGAGGAGAGGCATGGATAACCAAAAACACGGATGATCCTTCTTTTTACAATAGAGGGCGTCTGCTCTCCCACCCGTGCACAGCAAGTGATTTAACCGTGTTGCCATTTTCCATTTAATTTGGTGAATTTTTGGTGAATTGATAAAACAGTTCGTTTCCTCTTCTTATCCATCACTAGGTC
>CM032061.1:23569614-23588412 GCA_018831715.1 Matsumurasca onukii
TGGTTATTGACACAAACTAATGTTAGTTATTTAAGTTCCATTGTAGTATAATTATTAGTTCTTTCCCTAGTATTTTAATTTTAATATAAAATAGCGGAAAAATTGTTTAGAAAATTTAGAAAACACAAATAGATACATATTTAAATGTAAATACGTATTAGTTGTACATTTTAATTTTAGTGTAAATATTTTTAGTTCACTTTTAGTTACACGAGTTTTAGTTTGCAGGCATAACAGGTGGCGTTTTGTTTTTTATCTAGTAGCTAGACTCTTATTTGTAATTTTTAATTTTGTACTGACTGGTCACAAAACTGTGTAAGTGGCCAGTCCTTTTAAACATAAAAGTGTCTGTACATTGTTTATATTTAATGGAAATAAATCATTTATTCATTTATTCATTTATTCATTATTGTAAAGACAAAATAACTATCCATCGCCAAGTTAACGGCAAATTAATACAGCTGGGTAGCTATGTAGAGAAGGCGGATTTTGTTTGCTTTTATTGTCATTTCAAACAGTTTACAACATATATTTTTCAGCTGATTTTGCCTTGTCCCATCCTGTACAGCAAAATAATACAAGTTTCCATCAATCTCATAGTTCAAAATATGTTAAGTTGCCTTACCAGATAAACAAGAAAAAATGAAATTGATTGCTATTGAAAAGTTAGATTAATACTTCTAGATTTTCATTACAAATATCTAGTTATAACATCTACTAGCTTTTATACCACCACAAAACAGAATACATGCAACTGATTGAGGAGAATCATTAAAATTTTTGAATGCCTTAAAAGTACGGTATTACCCAAAATATTGAGGAATTCCATTACAAAACATATTTTTTTATTTTTTACAAATTTATGTAAACCTTCAGTATACTCTCCATTTAGTGTAATGCATTTGTCCGTTCGATGCTCCTATAGTTTAAAGCACCCCTCATACCCCTTAGTCTAAATGGCTGCACGCTCCATCCTCGTTTGCCTTTTCACTCCTTCATTTTCATTATATTGGTGATATTTCATGTAATTTTTTAGTTTGGGGAACTTGAAAAGTCAGCGTGGAACAAGATTTGGTAGTATGGGTCGGGAAGGGTAGTCATGCTGGTATTGGCCAAAACTAAGCTCTGAGATGGCTATGTGGGTGAGCGCATTGTCATGATGAAAGAACCAATCTCCATATACAATTTAGGTCTGAGTGTCTTGAAATTCGCTACACTGAATTTCTTCACTCTGAACAGCAAAAACATTCTCAATGGTCTTGATGGTATTTTTATTGCAATATGAGCGGGTTTTCTGAACAATTTTACCAGTTCGAGAATTTAAAGGTCATCCAGGGCGAGGCTTGTCTTCAATTGACAGGCGTCATCTTGAATTTGGGAAAAATACTAAGCTACACTCTGGTTTTGCTCAAAACATGGTCTTTGTAAGCTTTCTTAATAATTGCAACAGTTTTTTGGCGTGTTCTTACTGAGAAAAGCAAAACTTCACTGCTGAACTTTGTTTAATTTAATTACACCATCAAATAAGCGAGGCAGAGCAGAAATCTCCACTTTTAGAAAAATATGCACAGCTCCTCTTCCGAGAAACATCTTAGACTGACCAAGTGAGTGCTATGAACTCAGGAAGAGTTAAGATTTTCATTACCTAGCTACCAAAATGCAAACTATAAGCTCTCCACCTGCATGCATCGTTGATTAATTACTTGGGTACCCCTAAATTATTTATATAGTATGTAAAATCAATCCAAAACCTTTAGGAAATAATCAAGTTTAACAAATAACAATATAGTTTAAACTTATAAGTACATTATGTACAATACATTATTTTGAGTTGGAATTTTACTTACCCCAGTAACTTCCTTTGCAAGTCCTGCTTTTGCTTCTCATGTTTTGTATTCAACTTATCTTTATGCTCTGTTTCATCTGAAAAAAAAAAATATATTCAGAGTATTGACTGTTCAATAGTGTATTTACAAAGGCAGTACCCATACATACAAAAATCAAATTGATTCAATTTTCATTTTAAAGAATTACAAAAATGCTTGGTAAGAACCTATATGAGGAATAGTTTTAAAGTAATAGTAAGACAAAGGCAATCACGTTTTTGACGCCCCTCTCCCAACCTCCCCCCCCCCCCTAACAAAGTAAGGGTTTCAGCTTTCAGGAGTCTTCCTCAAAACAGGTTTTGAAGTTAAGAGATTTTCAAACTAATTTTAATTAATTTTTTCCAATTTAACTTTAAATAGTCAAATGTTTAATCTTTGTGATGACACTCGTTGCATACCAATGTCAAAATATCTTGATTACAATTTCTTCAAGAAATGTGCGGCGTCAAATTGTACAGAGTAATTAAAATTTTAATAGGTCGCAGTCTCTGTGGAGAAATTCTTCCAGTGTGTAAATACGGTCTATCTACCAGCCAGTTGTTCAGTGTGGTCTTCAAGTTCTTCCCTCTAAAGTCTTGATCTCCAGTGGTGTAGTTAAATTTGCAGAGTGGGAGCTGTCTGCATAAATATTAATGTAATTGTATGGTACCTAGGCACTGTGACAGGTGGGAGTATTCACCTACGGGAAGATCAAATCAAAATCTTCCCAGTTGTTTAAAATTTTTGTCATGAAATTGAGCATTTTTTCAGTGTTCCGCATCACTACACCCTGTTGATCTGGGTGGTAGCAAGTTGAACAGTCTAGCCCCATGTACCGGCTTTCTCTAGGAGAGAGTGAGACAATGTGCTGGCAGGATGTAGTTGTCAGCATGTAGTATTATGGTGGTCGTGTCTGCTGCTTTGAGGGAGTTGATTCCTATCATAATAACTATGCATTTAGGTCAGTTTACATCGGAAGAAACCAGAGTACACACTTTCCATTAGAGCCTGACTGAAAGCTTAGGTCCTGACAGGCCTATTGTGTTTTGGACAAAACACACAACACAAACAGATACTGGTTATGCAATTATCCATGGAGGAGGTATATGAAGGCGCCAAGGCCATTCATTCTAGGGAAGTGAGTTTTCTGCCACAAAAACTGGGAGAAAAAACTTGTTTATCATAATATATAGGTTTAGATTTTCTTGTTGATCTGTCGAGCAATCTTTATTGTAGTTATGAGTACTACAGCTGTTTCGCGGCCATCCTAGGCCGCTTCTTCAGGTACGAGGACGTGCAGTTATATCACTCATAGAAGTCGACAAGTTGGTAAATAAATAAAAGAATAAATAGACACGTGCACATTGAAGAGACATTTAAAACAGTTACAAAAACGAAAACACTGCTTGGCCAAGCACACTAGCCTCGCATGAGAGTTCGGACTGTTCCTTCATGACTGCCTAGGATGGCCGCGAAACAGTTGTACTCATAACTACAATAAAGATTGCTCGACAGATCAACAAGGTAATCTAAACCTATATATTAATTCATAGTAATCTGGTGGCTATCATCATGAAGTTGTTTTTCTTCTCGCAGTGCTGGCCCTGGAGGTTCGGCTGTTTACCTGAAGAGTGCCGGATTAACTTTAAGCCCAAGAGTTGGCAAAATATTCCAAATACAGAGACTTTTTCATATTTTTATCTAAATTACTTGCCTAGTTTTCATATTTGACCTGCAAAAAGTACTTTGATAAGTCTTACCAGAGCAAACTTCCTTTCATCCATAAACTTCTTTGTATTGTTCTGTTTCTTTTCCCTCAACCGTCGGTCCTTTTCACCTTTTGTTTTTAGTGTTTTATCATTTTGAACTTCCTTCATTGTCTCTACAGAGATTTTTGCTTGTCTAGTGTTCATTTCCTTCATATCACTGTAACAAAAACATAAATTAAAGTAATTAAAATATGAATAGATACTATAATTTAGCTACCTAGGGACAATACTCGCCCTAAAAAAATGGCCTAAGTAAAGAAACACCGCTTATTATGATTATGGACACTTACAATGTACAGTTCACCTGTCTGAAACATAAACAGCGGCAAACTTATTTACTTTTGTATCACACTTCAAAGACACCAGGAAAGCAGGTCAGAACTTGTGCCTTGTTATTTTGTTGAAGCCAGCACAATTGTGTGTGTAAATCAAACTCAAGTAGTCAGCCAAACCATCTAACGACCTATCAAACTAGACTGGACAGGAGAAAGTGTACTGTAAAGGTGTTGTACACGAGTCAGTAGTGACGTCCACTGCACTTGGCTGGTACTAGCCGCCATCAATTATCGCACTATTGGCCTTGTGTGTATAGGGGTAGTGGCGCTTTTCCCGGACATTGGCTAGAGGACCATTAAAGTTGAACCTGTTCAACTTTGGTAATGAAACGATGATTGGCCGAATCTTAAAGTGTCATGGCCGCCAGTAGAGTTTTTTGCCATGGTGGGAGGAGCCGTGCAGACTGTTTTTGTTTAGCCTACGTTGATTGTTTAGCCTTAGCTTTTGCTTATACTCTTTGTTGATTTAAAATGGTTTTAAACTATTCACTTGAAACTACGACACATTTATTCTTCACATTGTACAATCATTCCTCAAACTCAATGTCACTTCCATATTTATTCAATATTTATTAAATTTATTTTGTCAACAAAACTACACCTCAACATCAAATGGCGGCCACTAAGAGGAAATATTGACCCGCTAAAAATAGTGGCATCCACTAATGTCTGCCAGACCTGGAAACTATAACTGACCCCGTGTACAACAACCTTAAGCTATTTGTAAGATGATTTAACTAAATACTTAAGTTAAAAGATAGGTGTACAAACCGCTCATGTTTGCCCTCCAGCTGCTTCATCTGTGTGGCTTGCACTTGCTCGATGATCTTGGTCAGATGTTCCTTCTGTTCCTCGACCTGAGTCGCAACCCCCCTCCTCCTTGCTGCCGCTCCATCATCTCCGACCACTGGGCCATCTGCTCCGTCACCAGCTTGCGGATACGGCGTCCGACACCACATCATTCTTACTGCACAATCAGATACAGATATTAGCTCAATGGACAAACAATCTTGGGAATGTTTTATCATTTTTCCAAAGATTATTCTATGTCAATCTGTAAAATAAAAAAATTGTTTTTAAACCTTTCTTTAATTAACATGCAAATACAAGGGTCGTTCGGAAAGTAGTACTCGTTTTAAAATTCAAACTTTGTTGTCTATGTATTGACAGATGATTGAATCAAAGTCAGCTGGTTTTATCATCTTATTAGTCAGCTGTTTATTGAATTTCGTTTTAAAAATTTCAATGAAGGGAGAAAATGTTTACGATGAGGAGCGGCGGCAGCCGATGTCATCGTTGCAGCTTGTTGAAACTGTTGATGCGTTTGTGCAAAGGATCGGAAGTGACTTTAAATTAGTGAAAACTTCCCAATTGTTTAACGCTATCATTTCGAAGTCCTCACAGAACACCTCAAATACCGTAAAGTTTGTGCTAGGTGGGTTTCCATGCCGATAATCACAAATAAAGCGAATGTTATCCGCTGGTGTTGTCTTTTTGCATGACAATGCACGACCTCATGCAGCTGAAAAACGAAGCAGTTACTCAACCACTTCCGATGGGATGTTCTCAACCATCCTCCTTACAGCCCAGACCTAGCCCCTAGTGACTATAACTTGTTCACAAAACTTAAAGAGTTTTTGGGTGGGAAATGTTTTGAGGATGGCGACGAAAGTCAAACAAATGGTACTGGCTTATTTCAATGGATTGGCGACGAAGACTACGACATAGGTATTCAAAGCTTGTAACAAGGTACATTAAATGCATGGATTTGCAAGGAAATTTTGTAGAAAAGTAGGTTAAGATATAGAATTGTAAAACACAAAGTTTCGTTAGAAAATTTTGGTTTTCTTAGTTTTGAAAGCGTTACTTTCGAGCGAAACCTGAAAATACCTAAACAACCAATAAATATATGAGCAGGGTGAATCTACTGGCATAGCCTAAACAAGTTCACACACTAAAGTCACTTTTTTGCCCTGCTCTTTCGATGGCGGTGCACTGTTGTTTCTGAATCCCCATTTTCTCTTTGAGGTGACGCATGGTGTCCAACTCCTTCTGTTGCTTTTGCCAATCTTTTGGAAAGCTTTCTCACTTTTAGAGATTCCAGGTTGATTTCTTCAAACTTCAAATCCTCTGCAAAGTTCATATCAATTTATATTACATCAAATTTGCTTGTATCCAATTAATGCAAAATTGATCAAGGTTGGTGTTATGTCAGAGTTTGTAGCGTATGAAATGGTCTATAATTTGCAGTCTTAGCAAACTGCCAAGGTCACTGCACAGGCTGAATAGGCTCATGGTGACTGGCGGATTAACTTGGAAAACTAATTTAAAAAAATTATTATTAATTAGTGAATATTTTTATCTTTTCAGTAACTGGGTCTGTTTTAACTTCATTTGAGGCAACATATTTTCTCTATAAAATACAGTTTGTGCCAAAATAAACAATACTCAAATTTTAAGATTGTATTTACATTACTGTTATTTATTCAGTAACTGTTTAATTAAAATTGGATAAAATAAAATAAGTAAATTTAAAAAGTATATTTATATTCATTTAGTATGACATTTCATACCTACATCTTGACTTAATTTCTGAGTATTTTCAGTGAAGCTCATTGCTGTTGATAATCTCTTAGGATAACTTTGTGAAATCTTTAGTTCTTAAACTTCATGTGATTATAAGTATTCTTTGAAAAACTAATAATTGTATTTCACGTAATGTCATAACCAACAAGTGCTTCTGGAAATTTTCTCAAATACAACAAGTTGCTTACATTCATTTTTCATTAGTTGCGAATTTTGCCTCAAGCATTCTATTCAGTGACTGTAACAATTGTATGCCACACGCTGCAACACTATTGATTTTTGCTTGTTCATGTTTTCAATAATTTGACGCATTTGAACAGAAATTAACAGTTTTTGGGTCAAAAAATCTATTAAATTTTACAACATCCTGTCAAAAAATGTGGACTGATTATTAATAATAATAAATGATTACTGTGTTATAATTATTAGAAATGCTTTAACTTGAAAAGTAATTTGAGTGCAGTGTGACAACCCGAATCCCGAACAGTACTGTTAGAAAATAACGTATAAAAAGGAAAATAATATTTAATAAACATTTCACGAATATGACTTCAAGTCAGCATAGTGAAAATTAATAACTTTAGTGAAATGGGACCCTCTAAAATCAGTCTTTAGTTGAATTATTGTCAGACTTAAAATGCATAACAAGTTTCTGAAATTCTTCTCAGACTAGTTGCATTCATTCAAAAGTTTGTCCTCAAGCTATTCAGTGACTGTAACAGCAACAATCATGATTTAGTTTGTTCAGACAGTTTTAGCCTGAGCAGTAATTGTTGATCAAAACTGTACAATGTGAAATGTATATAATATTATTATTTAAATGCTCTTGAAAACCTAATGCTTAAAACCAGTAACTTATAAGGAAAATAATTTACGATAAAATTTTGAGTAGTTAAGAGAAACAAATTTAATTGAAATAATTCAATGTCTTAGATTTGAACTTTCAACTACAAAAAACAATTTATTTTTAGCTCGCTTGGGATGTATTTGGTTGTAACTAATACAAACCAAAATCCACTTTTCTGATTTTTAATACCATCCCATTAATATTCTCTCTTCTTAATTCTAAGGATTTTTTAACTGGGTCAGTTACAAAAGATGAAATTTGTATTAAACAGTTAAAAACAGATTTGAATAAAGTGTAATTAACTCTTATTTTATAAATACCAAAAGGTTATATAAATAGATAAATAACTCACAGTTGCAAATTAACTAATTTGGGTAATATTTCGGCTTCGCCATCATCAAACCAATGCATAAACAAATATTTTATATACATATTAGCTACAAGGCTACACGAGCAGATCCAAACAATAAATGAAAGTCAACCTCTAGACTTATGAGACCTCTACACTTACCCTCTTTCTTCTCCGCCGGCTTGGCTCCTGGCTTGTCCGACTTGCCGCCCTTGCCTGCGTCCTTGCCTCCTCCGGCGGCCAGGTCCTTGGTGTTGATGTCTGCCTCCTCGATACCCATAGCCTTCATCTGCTGCGCTCGCTTCTCCTGAGCAGACAAGAACGCTCGGGGGTCCGACAGTGCAGCCATGAAATCTGTGCAAGCAACAGAGTGTTAAGAGAATCAGGCAGAAGACTAAAACTTAACACCATGGATAAAGTGTGATCATCTTTTATTCTACAAAACAAGACATCGCATCCTAGCTTGAAAGTGTGTAGATTAATGCACCCAGGACCCGAGTTTAATACTTATTAGTGAAGGGTTGAATTCGAATCTCAAATCCTGAATCTACCGAATTTCGGGTACAACTTCAAATTGAAATTGGCGGTACATGTCGAATTTCTAAATTCGAATTTGACCAAATATATGGCATACAACTATACATTGTGTTTGCGTACGCGAACATTCTACATACGATACAATTAGAATATTCCTTTAAGTTTAAAATAAAACGAAGAAAATAGAATGCATGTTTATATTTTTGTATAATTTCAATCAAGACTCATAGGTTTGACTATTGACGTAACCGTACCTTCGAAACCATCAGGAACATAGATCTTGAGCTCGACGTTACAGAACAACATAGGCAGTGACATGGGGAAGTTGGCCTCAGTACGGAGGGAAATGTGACGATAGCCGGCTTGTAGACCGTCGAGGGGCAGGATTCGCTGACCGAGCAGTTTGCCGTTCTCATCATACACTCCAAACCTCAGCACAGCCAGATCCGGCAACACAACCTGTAAGGAGCAAACAACACTTGCCGCATGAGTTCTAAATAACAAGTTTAAACACCAATGACAATTAAACCTTCTACAAATTAACTCATAAGAAAATCTTTCCAGCCGAAATAATTAATGGCCACCAGCTTGGAAGGTGTTGGTGAGTGTCAATGTTATAAGTTAATACATAGGCTCGAGCGGCCTGAGTCATAACTATATTCTAGGCTTCTGGTACCGTGTCATAAAACTAACATTAACGTTGTCAGACCTTTAGCCCATTCTGTGATGTGGCATCCTCAGTGACACAGCTGAGACTGAAGAGGGAGAACCAAGGTCGAGAATATAGGGGCGCAGTGTGAGTATGCCTGCAGGTGTCTCGACATGTCGGCCAGTACTGGTTTCCAACTGGTAGATATTTTCAAACTATCATCCCTATTAAAGTTTTTCCATATTAAATGTTTAAATATATCTATTGCTTCCCTGATGACTCGTGGGTGTTAGAACTGCTCTCTGACAAAAGCAGTTCTACTAAGGGGTATTGACCTGCCAGGCACGCTGGGACGAATGGGCAAAACGTCTGACAGCCTTAATGTTAGTTTTATGAGGCGGTATGATACCGGAAGCCTAGAATATAGTTATGAGTGTTTACAGTCATAGCGAGAAAGTTTTATGTTAAAAGCTTCAAAGCGAGTCTGTGCTGAATGGGAGCGTATTGACTACATCGGTCTGCGGGAGTTTACCCTCTCAGTCAGTCAGTACAAATGGCTTGAAAATTAGCTTAATTCTTAAATCCTAATGTTTGAATGTTCTATAGAATTTAGTTCTCTATAACTTTCAGAGCAAACAAGTTAATTTTCGGTCTAATATGTACTGTTTAAAAGACACTAATTTAATAGTGTTGGAAAATTAACATTTTTCAGAATTTAAATGTTGTTCAAAATGGTGGTTATTTCAACCAATTGGATTTTTCTAAACTTTTAATATGTTAAACAGATACTTTCAAAGAATCAAAAAATTCAATTATCATCTTTGTGAGAATTAGTTTGAGTTCTAAGTCTAGATCTTTGTACTTTTACTTCTGTTATTTTTATAAAGAATTGTTTTAAATTATCTTTAAAGTAAATGGTACTAAAGTTGCCTTATTTCCCTTTTAAGATAAAAAATAAAAACAATTTTTACTTGATTCAAAACTTACTTGAATTTTTGTGTGTTTTTATAACATTCCTTAAACATTTTGGAGATTAAATTTCATATATTTATAATGATTTCTTACCTTCCTGAAGAGGAATGGTTCCTCATTATATACAGGATTCAGTCCGTTGCTCGGCACCATTCTAGTTCTGAATTCTTTCCTGATTGTGTCAGTAGGTAGACCGTACATATCAACTTCTACGTACGTTCCAACCTTCTTGTCCGACAAGAACTGACCAGCAATCACCTGTGAAGAAAACGGTGATGATTATTTTGCAAACATTACTAAACCATAAAACCTGAAACACAGATGTTTTGTAAATGAAGACAACATACGTATGGAAACATGTTTAAAGTTGGCTTGTGTTACATATTATTAAGTACAATTTAAATAGAGCTGTGCGGAATCCTGGATTTCCGGTAGCAGGACGGGATTGAGATCATTTCCCGATCCCCTCACCCTAATACTGAAGGTACAGGAAGTAAAAACTGCTGGTGTTTTTGTTGTGAGTGTGTACTGTACTTCTGGTGAAGATAAAATAAGGAACTAGTGGCTGAGCAGTTCTAAGTAAACCACCCTTCCCCCCCCTGCTTCCTGCCAAGTGCATTTTCAATGGAGGCCGGTAGCCATTGTTAGGTTGGCTGATAACGATCTCAGACAGAACCAAACATCCATTTTGGACTTGTACTCGATCCAATTCTAGCTTGCAATATTGTATATTTATTGTTCTAAAACCTTTGCAATTTACTGTAATTCAAAACTAGTATAAAACATTATTTGTCAACTGAAATTCATCACTGAGTAAATGGAGATAAAATAAGGAAATAACAAACACACACTACACTCTCCTCAAAGCCACACCCCATTGAATCACATGTATACAGAGAAAATGCTGTGATTGGCTATGTAACCCCGCCCCAATGTGGTTGCCTAGCAACAGCTAATGTAGTAGACAGCTGATAAGGATGCAGCTGCACCTGCCTTCCCCTCCTGCTCATACACTGCAGCTGCTGTCTTCCCCTCTCTGCCTTTCTTTCTCTTTCGTTGTCCTTTTCACCTGTCTTCTACTTCTTGCCTTCACCCCTCATCTGTGTGCATTGGTAGCTCAACAGTCTCATTCCTTCTCTCTCAACCTCATTGTGATTTATGATCCTTTTGTGATTCATACTCCCGACTCTCCCCAACTGATTTTGCAATGTTTGGGGCTAAGTGAGTCAGTGTTATTCATTGTAAATGAGTGAGGTTGAGAGGGTTCTGTAATACTTGTGATGCAGTTTTTGTTTAAAATTACTTGCGGTTGTAAGCTAAACAACCAATTGATCATAAACAAAATAATTTGATTGAAGAAACTCAATTTGTGTTAATATTTCTTTAACATGTCTATTTGTATTTGCCAACTTTTCCCATTCCCGAATCCCGGATTTTTTGCAAAATCCCTACCGTTCCCGTCCAACCCAAAATTCTGCTCCTGCACAGCTCTAAATTTAAATGTAACTATTTGTTTAAATAAGAAAAGCAGTTGTTTTCGCTCATATAAAACATGTTTTGATTTTCCTTGAGGGTAATAAACATTTAAAAACTGGCGAGGTAATATATAAATTTTATATTAAAGCAAAACTAACCTTGGGAGTTTTTCTATTCAAAGTAAAAAGAGCAGTCCAACATTTGTTTGATAAGTAAATGGTCAGAGAAGAAGCCCCGGTTAGAGGAGTCCATAAAGGTCCATGGTTCTACCACCGAGAATTTCATCATTCCCAATGGACAGTGTCCTTTTGGGGCTCTTCTTCACAACCAAAGACATCACCGAATAAGGACCCTCATCTATGATGATGAATTTAGAAAGAAGAAAGATGTAAAGGTCTATGAAAAGGTCGCTGCACTTGCAGATCTGAAGGGGTTCTGAAGGAAGAAGTGATATAATAATTGTTGTGGACAAGAAGAAGAATACTGGACTAATTTTGGACCTGACCATTCGATTTGAAAATAATAAAGATCAACCCAAAATTTTCCATGAAGAAAAGCAAGCTATCTACAATTCCACTATCAACTATTATTCCTCAATATTGAATTCAAAATGTTTAAGTTACTGGATTATTGGATTAAAGGAACTATTTCAAAACTTTTTGAGTTCGAAAGAGTCAAAATTTTAAACAGGAATCATTAAATGTTTTCTCATTCATTTATAACAAAAGTTCAATTGAAATTTTACAAAACCATTTATAAAAAAACAGTCAAAATTTGTTACGAGTATTCTTTGTTAAACAACTTACACTGTATAAGAAGATTGAAAATTTATTTATTAAATTTTCTTTGTATATATCAAGCAGATGATGGTAGATTACCTGTACAGCGCACTGAGCTGCAATCACTCCGTCGACGGGAGACTCAGCGAACGGATCGAAGCTCCTGTCCGCTCGTCTCATGAAGTCAGGTTTCAGCAAGTAGCCACAGTTTCCATTGTACTCAAACTTTCCCTGGTTCAACTGCATGGGCAGATCACTCGTTTGGAAGTTCAGGGACACCATTTGACAACCGGCATTCCAAAACACCTGTTTACATTTTACAAAAACGTTTAAACTTTGGATCGAATACAAGAGAGATCAAATTTAAAAAGAATGTGCGCACACATTTAATTGGAATCTGCCAATAGAGAGTGTCACCTTACAATCGTTAGCAGTGTCATTATAAACAACAAAGCTATCCTAATTATCCAGCTTATTGAGGAAACTTTTGTTTAAATGGTCTCTTTTTCTCCACTAACCTGAGGCATGTAGTTTGAGGAATCAGCTCTTGTTCCCTTGGGATAAATCCGACTCATCTGTCGCTTGTTGTAGTTGACAAACTCAATAGCTTGAGACTTGAGGTAATTTAGGCTGGCTCGTTTTCTAATGTTCTGTGTTATGTATTAGGTTACTTTTCACCTGAAAACGGGATCAGATAGATCCCAAAGCGTGTGATCATCTTGCTCACTAACGATGGAAATGTCCGCATAACAGTTTAAACTCTGAAATTCTCCCATCGTCAACAACAAACTTTAAACAAAGAACTGTATAATATTTTATTTTATTTTTTACCGTATATATTTTATTTGAACACTTTTGTTATCTTGTACGATTTCAATAGCTGTTAGAAATGCAGCACTCTGCATTCGTTCAACACAACTGTACACCTTGAAGTTACAACCAGGCATGGAGGGTTAAGAGTTAAGACGTCTTTACGAAAAGGGAACTTACAAAGCAATGTTCCAAAATCATAGGAACTCCTACTTAAATCTTCAATTTAACTTATTTCACGTGTGTTCTCGATATAACGCTTACAACTGTAACTGTTTCCTTTCTAATACTATTCTAAAATAAGATTACATTTGATCATTAACTAACTACCTACCGGGTAATCCGGAATAGGTTCTTTGAGGAGGAAATCACCGAGAATCTCATCACAGTACTTGGCGAGTTTGTATTGCTGACTCTTGCAGCAGTGGTTCTCGAAGGACAGGATGATCGGATAGTCGGAGGTGACAAAGGCAGTGTCGCGCAAAGCGTAGATCACATCCTTGAACAAGATGTCAGTGCACATCGCTTTGCCGTGAGTGATTATCGGCTCTTCATCCTCCCCCTTGCCGTCCCAGCAGTCGAGCTCCACGCACCTTTACACATCAAAGTTACCAGCCATATTTATTTTTTTAATATTTACTACAATAATTTGAAAACAGGTGACATTCTACTTGAACTGGAGTCTCCAACTTCCCCAGTAAATGACAGATCAGAGTTCAAACGTCCAACTCATGTTTGGTTTTGCTTGAGACAAACCCTGTAATGTGGTGAACTCGGTTGAATAATATCTAGTATGTCAGTAGCAAGACTTCTGCATAATGAATAGTTGTAGAGTTGCCCCAGTAATCCAAAAATACACAGGAAGTGTACAACAGTTTTAATGGCTGTAGACACAGTAAACTTTGTAGTAAATCGACTACTAAAGCTGTGTTTACTAAAGTCTTATTAACATCCATCCTCTGCCGCATACTTAAGACTTTTTTTATGATAGCTAAATTGCAGGAGTAATTAGAAAAATTACTTGGAAAACTCTTGTGTTTAGTAATTTTCTGCATAATCTGAATTTTCTAACTACTAATCTAAAGTAATTAAAACAGCCTGCGATCCTAATCAGTTGTAATTTGCAGGACTCTTTGCTAAGTGAAAACTTATTTGAAACTAAACAGCTTGTATACGATCCCAAGTTTTCTCATTGGATTTGTAATAGTATATGTCTGTATCGATGAAATTTGTAAATACCTGAATGCATATGACCAGTCAGCTTTTTTCAACTACCTACTCAAACATTGATTATAGTAAGTTACGGAAACACGCTAGTACCTGCAGCCAGCCAGCAGCACCTGACGATACATCTCGACAGAGGACTTGCCACCGAACTGTCTGCCTGACAAGTACGTGTTGTGAGACGAGTTGATATAGTAGTGACTCAGCGGCTGATCCATGTCCATGTAGAACTCTAGCCTGTCCAGGAACACAGGGGCGTTCTCATCCGACATCAAGTATCGGATTAGCCCGTCCTTGGTCAGTTTCTCTGCACAATACAGTTAGCAGATCAAAACATACACTAGAGTCCTGCTAATCCAAACCCCTTATCCTTAATCTAACCTAATCCAAACATTGTAGGGGGAAAAAATGTATAAAATTGTTGAGAAGGTAAAAAAATATGGTAAAACTAGTTTCCCAAGTTATGTCATACAGTAAGTGTTTAATAACAAACCAGCACTCACAATGACGCACTATACATGCCGGTATACGCTCAAGCAGCTTTGAACAAAACACATCCACTCGGTGGGTAGCACACTGACAGCAGTAATGACAGTGAGCCATCGATTGTTTTAGAACGGATAACTGTACTGTGCAGGCTCGTGGAGTGTTAGGGTGGAAAGGTCAGTGCCCTGCTGTTACCTTCGTAGGCCCTACTGCCACAGCCATTTGTGCACTGCCCGTCATATGTGCGTTTTTAATTCTGCGCTGTTTATTATTGCAGAGTACATACATGATTTCTTTCATTTAAATATAAAATATTAGTCACTCAAAGTCAATATATGGCTTTATAAGGTCAGTATATAATTAATGCACCAATATACACCAAAAATCCGCTTAATCCAAACAGGTTCCAGTCCCAATTAGTTTGGATTAGCAAGACTCTAGTGTACCAATTTTTCAGGTTGGTTGAAGAAATGTAGGGTCCTGAAGCAATTCCAAATCAGGAAAATAGCCTTTGCACAGTAGGTCTCATAAGTCTAGGCAACACTAGATGAACTTTTTACATTCCATCAGGATTTTTGTCAAGTAGGCTGTAGAAGTATTACTTACTTTCATTCTTAGCCTCTTCATTTTGCTCGTAAGTTGTGATGATTTCAAGAGCTCTCTTCTCGTCGTAAAGTGGGTACAAGATTTCATTCAGACGAGGATCTCTGTTTTCATTTAGGAAGTTGATGAACTGGTCCATATTAATGGTTTCTGCTTTGCCTTGAGTACTGAACAAAAATATCACATTAATGTTTGGCACAATGTTTTAATATTGATGATAGCTCTAAATATCACATATTTTTAAATAATGTAATACGTTTATCCTTGTATTAACTCTATCCACTCATTTGTTGCACTGAGCCATTTTGGCCAAATTCTTTGCTATACTAGTAATTTATTTTCATATAATGTATTCATATCAAAGCATGTACAACTTTATTAAAGTTCATTTTTAATTAGCCCCTGAACTGTGTTTAATGACTAAAATTAGGTTATTACCTCTGTCAAACAGTTCAAAGTTTTGATGATTATTCGTCAAAACATGTAGCCAACAGAACTTACTGCCAAAATTTGACTTTTGACGGAGGTAATAACCTAATTTTAGTCACATGTAAAACTCTTGTAAATTTGTGTAAACTGTGAATAAATAAATAAATAAACATTGTCGTGTTTGCAATCAATAATAAAAATTTTTAGACATTCCAAATATTTTCCCTAAATTTGTCAACATTTAAAAAAGTCCAATTTAAAAATGTATATATTTAGTTTTCAAATTTTCCAAGTTGTTTTTCTATTTTACGACTAACATTGGACCACTTGATTCATTGGATTAGATTTTCTTCTCTTATGTTTGAATCAATGTAAAATATATGCAAAAATAGTGTACAAAACATTTAGGAAAAAAATACTAAATGGAAAGGCTTAAAAGTCAAGTTTACAAAATTTTACTTAAAATGGTGCACAAAGCTAACTTACATTTGTTGAAAAGTTCCTCTATCATTTCACAGATCTTGTGGTACAGCTCATAGAACTTAATGGGGAAGTCACCAGCCGGTTCTATGTCATCGTTTGAAAACCCCAAAAGAAAAGCTATCAATTTTAAAATGAAATATATTTATTTACCAGCTTGAAAATGAAACTGCCAATATTTTTCTATCCTAGTTGAAACTATATGAATAAAATCACTATTCAGAAGTGGCAGGAAAAGTCTATTTTTCCCTTTACCAAATTGCTCTCTGCCACTATTATGAACTGTCAAACTACGGAAAGTATAAACTCTGCAATAAAAAAAACATTTAATTACAATGAATATAGATTTATGGTAAATGAAACATGATGTGACTACAACTCAACTTGGACATAGATAAAACATAACTTCATTATATCTTAGTAATTATATCCCTTTCTTACCTTTCCACTAGGTAATCCCAGGTCTGAAAGACATTGGTATACAAGTTTCTCAGTTTTACCAGAAGCAAATGTTCGGGCAACAACTTTCACTGGAACTTTACCTCTCGGATTTACTAAGAATCCGAGTCTCATCCAACTGTAATATAAAAAAAACTAATTAGATTTTGACATAATGATAATTGACATTTTTAGAGAACTGTAATAAAATGTTAAAACCAAAAAAATAACTTATTTTAAACACAAGAGTAATATTTCTTCCTTATTTTAAGTTGGGGTCTGGCGTGAGTCTCTTGAAAGCCAGAGACTGAGTTACTTTGCTTTGAGACACCGACCACTCTTATAGGGTATTTTAAAGTGAATATGGAATGATAGTGAGTGTGATGAGTGTTTTGATGGATGATGAGGTGTAGTCTTGTTACAAACTAGGGCCGACTGTTTTCCATATTGGTTCATTAACTAACAGCCCAACGACCAATAGAATGGACCACGACTTAATGTGACTTCCAAACCACAGGAAGTGGCCATCGTGAAAAGTTATCACCGTAGCCAGGAATAGACCCTGGACCAATTTGGTGCAAAGCACACACACTATACCACTGAGCTATGGCCACCCCCATGCGAAAGGGTGATGAATGGTTTAGGGGATGCAGTAAGTACGTAGGTTACTTATGTCTATATACTTCAGAAAGTAACATTTTTTGCCTGGCATATAAATTATTTTCAGAAAACAACACACAAATCCAGATACAGCCAAAACCTAAGTAGCGTATTGGGCCAAGTATATAGCCACAGTTGCCAAGGTAATGCTGGCTCAAAGTACGCAAAGTAAACAGTTATGGTTTTGTGTTGCTAACAAATTAGCCTATCGAGCTTGATAGCACTGCTGATACTTTTGATCACGCCTCGTAATTGTGAGTGTTGATACTTTTTGATTAGCCTCGTAATTGTGAGTGTAACTTAAAAATAGTGAAACTCCTAATTTTAATTTGATTTATCCTGGGATTCATGTTGATTTCCGAATGGAAATGTGTGTTAATAGAGACAGGTTCATCTCAGATTTAGTATGCTGCTCATCGATATTTATCAGCTGTTTGTGTCCAAGGGCTGTAATTGAGTATAGTTTGCCTCTCATTATTGAATTCATTATGAATGAATTATTCCTGCACCACTGTCAATGGAACATCTGTGGTCGTAAACATTGCTTTAGGATTGGCTGACGGTGATCACATGACAAATTTGTCATATGTGGACAAGTAGATTATACCTCATAAACTATCCCTGGGTAATAAAATAGAAATTAATTATGTTTAAGTCATTGTAGGAGTCATAATGTGGCTAATCACACAAGGTATACATATAGGGTGTCACAAAAATGTGCTGCACGCTATGCAAAACCGGATTCTACATACAAAAATAAGTCGAAAATGTCTTGTAACATTTTTTTTATTTCGGCTTAGTTTAGTCGTAATCTACCATTTTGTATTTTTTTGAAAATAGCTAATAATTTAAAAACCCTTTCAGGTATTTTTATAAAACTTGGTATACACCTTAATTGTTTTCCTAAAAACATTTTCCAAAAATAATTTGTATCTAACTTATTAAATTTTAATATGGCGGCCATTGAAAAATTTCTAAGTCAAATGGAATCAATAAAATTTACAAAATGGCAGATTACGGCTAGAACTAAACAAATCAAAAAAGTTTAACTAGACATTTTCAACTTACTTTTGTATGTAGAATCCAGTTCTGCATAGCGCAATACACATTTTTGTGACACCCTTTATAGTTTATAACTTCAATGATCAACATTGACAAAGAGCTAGGTACGTTTAGTTTTCACAAACTGTTCTAGAATAGTTTTGACAGAATAATTTTCACAACCGATAATCAAGCTACATGCGTCTAACAAACACTCACTGTTTCATGAGATTCGTCCGAGGACAAACATTGTTCATCTTGTTATTATGAGTAATCTTACGCAAGCTCTCCTGCCAACTCTTCACATGCAAACAAAACATAACAAAATAAAAATACCAGGAAACAGACAAATTAAACCGATGAAAAAGTATAACTGTAAAGAAAAAAGTAAAACTCCATTGTACAAAAATCATCTTCGATCATGCTCAAAACTGTAATGACGATTAAATTGTATATATTCAAA
>CM032061.1:23588512-23619762 GCA_018831715.1 Matsumurasca onukii
GTATAATGGACTTAAGCCACTGGTAAAGACTATTCAGAGGACTAAAGAATATTGTCTAGGTATTTCCTAAAATAATTTTATCTTTCTAAGTGATATATTCTAAATAGCTAAATTTATTTGCAATGCAATTTTTACTTTGTTTCATTTTTTTAGATTAAGGTAAGCTAGCTGGTTCTGCAATAAACTCTGCTACAGAGTAAGAGCCTTAATCAGCAAATACTCTTGAATTTCTTTTTGAACAAACCCAATTCTGGTAATAAACATTTAATCTCGTTGGGAGCTTGTTTAGAAATTTCACACCAGCCTGTATCGGTAATCTTTCATGAATTTGTAACCTATGGCTATCTTGACGAAATGTAGAATTTGAGCAGTGGCATACGAATGAATATCTTGGCCCTGCACTAAATCACATTTTGAAACACAATACAGTACAGTTTCAAAGATATACAATGAGCCAATGTAAAGATTTTTAAGTTCTTAAAATAATCTCTACACGATGTTCTTGACGATAGATTACAAATAACTCAGTGCAGATTTTTTGGGGATAAATATACTTAACAGTTTTGTTTCAGCACAGCTACCCCAAAATATAATTCCGTAAGACAAGTAGGTTGTATCACTCCATAGTATCTACTACTTTAAGTGCATCATAAGAACATAAATCTTTCATTTGTCTTGTAGAAATATACCAGATGATATCTTTCTACAAATATGGTGTTTGGCTATCCCAACATAGGTTTGTAATATATAGCCTAAAACTTTGTGCAATCGACTTCATTGATTATATGTTCTCCTAATGAAACAATGCACTGTCATTATTAATCCAAGGGTTCAGGTTACAAAGTTTATGCAGGTAGTTTTTTTTCCAGATTTGTTTTGAGGTTCAAGTTTTCAAAATACTGTACATGCATTAAAATTAGCATTGCTTGACATTTCCTGGTTGTTCAACTGTTCTGTCACTGAAATTCAATGTTGTATGGTCAGCATACTAGACCTTGCCTATAAATTTGTCTACAGTATTTTACAATATTAATATACAAATTGAACAGTATGGGTAATTTAACAGAAGACCAGAATTTAAACGTGTCCAGTAAGAATTTGGATGTCAACTTCAATTTTCAATAAGTTGAAAAATTATTAATAGCTAAACATTCTATTCTAAACACAATGACTTTGTTTGGAAAAAGTATTGCTAAAATTTTGTCCTGATTTTTTCGAAATTTGCCTAGTTTTTAAGTGTTTATCTAACTGTGTCTTAGTTTAATCAAGAATTTCCGCTTCTAAATTTATTTGTGTCATGTAAGTTATTACTTTTATTTTTTTTGTGCGTAAATCATTTAAAACAAAAAGAGTATGTCTAGTTTAACCTAAAATTGTTTTCTTTTGTTTATTTTTGAACTTCAAGAGTTTTGTTGACCTATATGTTTTGGTTTTGATCATAAGATTATTTTTATTGTCTGGGCTGACTGAATATTATAGAAAATGTCGGTCTCAAGGTTTAATGAATCCCAAACGGTAGATGATTTTGTTTTCTGTCCCCATTGTAATGATCGGTACAAAAGAAGAGGTCTTGCCAGACATATCAGATGTGCTCATCTAAATGTTGAAAACACCCTCGCAGAATGTGAAGAAAATGAAAACTGTAATAATCAAAATGTACCAAACCATATCAATACACTGTTTTGTTCCGCTTTTGGAAAACCTTTGTTGAATTCAGAAGGAGTCATACGAGATCAAACATGGCACACAAGATGGAAAAATACGATGAAATTCTACGGTAAACAGTATACGTTACCGAACGGTGCTATAGGAAGACATTTTGTTGAACTATTGACAGAAGAAATGAATGCTCTTATCAATGGTGAAAATGATTCCGAGAAAATGTTTTTCTTCTGTGCTACTGTCTTACAAAAGGACAGAAGAATTATTTCTGGAAAAGATATAAGACGTTTGTTACAAAGAAGACTAACAATGTGGACTCAAGAAAACTACGATGAGCTGATGCAAGAAGCAATTAGATGTGACAGTTCGTTCAAATCGTTTCAACCCAAAGAATGTGAAGATCATAAAATTAGAGTGTTCACACGTATGGTACTGCAAGGTAGATTAAGAGATGCAACACGTTGGATTTCGAATAGATACTCAGGAGGTGTATTACATCTAAATGACAAGTTACCGAACGGAAATACTGTTTTTCAAAGCTTACTTGATAAACATCCGCAACAGCAAAATCCTGACCCAAATCTATTTACTTCTAGCGAAAATTTGCCTTTAATGGTTGACATTGATGTTACAGCGAATCAAGTTGAGAAAGTTGCAAGAACCAAAGAGGAGCAGGTCCAAGTGGTACTGACGCAGAACAGTGGAAAACCATGCTATTAAGATACGGTAACCACAGCTTTCAACTACGTGAAGCTGTTGCATCATTGACGAGGCTTTTGTCCAATAACGTCATCGAATGGGAACGGATCAGAGCAATCGTTGCTAGAAGAGGAGTGGCTTTAAACAAATGTCCTGGAGTAAGACCAATTGGTGTTGGAGAGGTGTTGCAAAGAATTCTCGCCAAACTCATGGCTTTGATCACTGGAGAAGATGTTCAGGAAGTATGTGGTAGTGACCAACTTTGTGCCGGAACAAAGGCAGGCATTGAAGGAGCTATTCATGTCGTTACAAAGATGTTTGATGATGATGAAAATAACGTTTTACTGCTCATGGATGCATCAAACGCCTTCAATCGAATCAGCCGTCCCTTAGCATTATGGAACGCCCGTGTGTTATGGCCTCGCTGTGCTCGATTTCTTTTCAACACCTATCAAGGGTATTCTATGATAATGTTTCGTCATTGTAATGATGAAATTCTAAGTCAAGAAGGAACAAGCCAAGGAGACCCTTTATCCATGTTAATGTACGGGATAGGAGTCCTTCCTTTGATTAAATCTTTAAATTCCCATAGTAGGATTCAAACCTGGTACGCAGATGACTCCAGTTGCATTGGAAAGTTAGATCAAGTTACACAGTGGTTAGATGAATTATTGGTAGAAGGGCCGAAATGGGGTTACTATCCTGAACTCACTAAAAGCGTCCTCGTCATCAGAGAAAACCATAACGAAGATTTGTCAATGTTCCATGAACTCAATATAAAGGTAGTACACTCACAGAGATTTTTGGGGAGTTTGATTGGATCTAATGAATCAAAAGAATCTTTTGTAGAGGATAAAATCAAAGTATGGATAGAAGCTATCAAAGAATTTGGAATCGCTGCGAAAAAATCGCCTCAAGCTGCCTACGCAGCATTCACAAAATCACTTCAATTTGAGTGGAACTTTTTTCAAAGAACTATTAATTGCCCTATTGAAAAATATGTCAATCTGAGAGAAGCTATTCAAATATATCTGACACCAGCCATTTTAGGGAGAGAAGTTTCAGAACTGGAACATGCAATACTGGCTTTACCTACCAGATTAGGTGGTATGGCAATCAACGACCCTGTCTCAACTGCAGAAAGATTGTATGAAACGTCCAAAAAGACTGTTGAACAACTGGTCCAAAGTATTGTTAACCATGAACCCTTCAACATAGAAAATCATAGACAGCATTTAAAGTCTGTCCTTCAAGAAGAGAAATGTTTGCAAGAGGCAAGAAATAAGGAGAAAAATGAACATTTAATGGACATGCTGCCAGAAAACAAAAAACGAATTTTAAAGAGAATTGTTGAGGGAAATGCTAGCCATTGGCTTAATGTAATTCCAACTGCAGCAGACCATTATGATCTTTCACCCTATGAATTCCGTGATGCTTTGTCTTTACGCTATGGGCACGAAATATCCCTTCCTGATCGTTGTGATGGTTGCGATGAACCGATGAGTGTCTGTCATGCACTAAACTGCAAGAAAGGAGGACTTGTGAAACATGGTCATGACAATATTCGTGATTGTGGAGCTCAAATATCGAAGCTTGCATTCCCATCTGTAAGTTGTGAGCCTGTGATACGGGATTCTGAAGGACTGCACACTCCAGCATTGATTGCGGACCTGAAGGTTGTTGGTCTTTGGGAATCAGGAAGGACTGCGTTTTTAGACTACCGGATTGTTAATCCAGACGCACCTTCCTACCGTTCCCAAGACTGGACAACAACTTTAAACCACCATGCTCGAGAAAAACACTTGAAATATGACCGTGCCTCAGAAGACATTCGATGTTCATTCACCCCAATGGTGTGCTCGACAGATGGCGTCCTTCATCTTGAGTTCAAGAAAGTCCTGTCGAAATTGGCCTACACGCTTTCACTTAAATGGAACAAATCATATAGTGTTACCAAAAATTTTGTTACAGTTCAGACTCAGTTTTCAATAATCAGGGCAATTTCCCTAAGACTTCGAGGGACAAGGAAACAAATCAAATGTTTGCCGTATGAAGATGGAGCCATCCTAAATTAAAACTTTAAATTTTACATTGAAATTTTACAGTAATTTAATTATTTATTGTAATAATAAATATATTTATTTGTTTTGTCAAAATTTTTCAATAAGAGCTAAATATTTATTTTGTAGTCACAGAAATAAATAAGAAAGGTAATAAAAGTAAAATAGCAATACTAAAAGACTTAATGGGAGCAGTTGCACTTGTACAGTTACGTTTTGAAACCATAAACCTGATACACTTAAACCAGAAAATGAAACAGTAGAAAATGTGTTTGAAGTGTTAGAAAACACTGTTCCTTAAGAAAATTGTCACAATGGAGATATAAAAGTTTTTTAACCGTAAACAACAATGTGACGAAAGTTTTGATTATTTAACACTGATTTGAAAGGACTGATTAAGTCTTGTGAGTTTGACAATCAAGAAGATAAGCTTTTGAAGGGACAAATTATACTTGGAACTTTATATAAACGAACGCAGGAAAACTGTTGAGAGAAGATATGGATTTGGATAAAATTATCAATACTTGCAATACTATAGAAATAACGGAGAACACTTATCTATAATAGTCGGGGATCAACAATCAGAGGTACTTTCACTTTCAAATAAAGAAAGTTTCCTAGGACAAATTTTAGGCCTACTGATACTAAACAGAAACTGCTTTGATCCTTACTGCATTAGTAATTTTAAAGTACAGTCTAAGTTCAATTGAAAACTTTCTGAGTATTAATTAGAAAATAAAAGACAAGTTTGCTAATTTCTGGTAAAATTAAATAAGTATTGTTACGGTAGTTCAGGAAATGTAGTTTATGGCTTTGAAGTTGCCAGATCATAACGTCTGAACCACGATGTGACTACGCTGATAACTTACACACCGGCTTGGTTAATGTTCCAAGACTTTGTGAAGTTATGCGACAAAGTATTACATGCTTAGTTATCAAAACACAGCGATAAAGGGATTGCAATCAGGTCTTTTTTTAAAGTTAATTTTTTGCCCTTACTAAAAGTGTAACAAATTATTTTATTTACATGGCTTTGAAAGATAAGCCTCAAGTGCTGTAAGTAAATTTGTTTATTATTTATGTGATGCTCTTTGACAGCCTATATCTTGATATTAAGTATGAGTATTCTTGTTACATTTGGGTAACTTGATGGCGGAGGTTTGGTATTGGAAATGTGTTCATGAGTGGTAGAACGGTGTGAGAATCCTTGGAAAAATGGCAAGGCTTTAGTTGTCAAGCTCCCTTATGGACTTTATTGATTCTATTCTTGGTCCCAACTAAAAGTATTTGACCACTTTTGTTGCTTCTATGAGTTACAATAATATTTAATTGAGCTTTTTATTTATTTAATTTTAAAACTTTACATGTTACATGTCTACAAAGTATGCCAGAGAGTTGACATTCTGTATAAGGCTTAAAATAGATAATAATAATACATGATATTCTGATTTGTATCGCAGAGGACTCGGGGAAAGGATTTTTGGAGAAAATAAAGTACAGTTTCCATGTGGGTATGGAAATCATTACATTAACTGTAAGCCACTTTTGAGACTCCCCAATGTTTACCTGCCTTATGTTGTCCCCAGAAATGTTCGAAACCTTAAAGTAACCCTAAAGGTTTCGTGGTGTTCATGTTATTATTTAGCTTATATTCTAAAAGATCCTGGTATTGCTTCATTTAAGTTCAAAGTACTGCAACAGATTGTAAATACTGTAACATCAAACTAAATTGACTATAATTCTTTTTCTGATTTTATCTTTAGGTCGCTATATTATTGCTTACAACTTAAATTGTTTCCAAGGTACTTACTACTGAAATAATAGTATACATATCAAAACCGTTTGTTCTGCCTTTCATCTGCTGAGCATTCAGTACTTCTCTACATATAATTTCCTATTAAAGTATACCAATTTCCAACCGAGGATCATCTTTTGAAACAATTGGAAGTGCGGGTAATTATATCGTATAATTAAGAAGAATAATCAACACGAGACACAAACTTAACCATTAGGCTTTAGCGGCAGGTGTCCCAGCTATAGTATAGTTCTTCTGGTTCACACCGCGTCCAAACTTCATGATTAGGTCGATATATTTCGGCCTTACCGTGGAGTACCCATCTTCAGTCACTGATTGGCTGAAACCAATCACCCATCAATGTGTTTTAGCCAATCAGTGACTGCAGTTGGTACTCCACAGCGAGGCCCAAATACCTCAACCTAACTATAAGCTTTGGACGTGGGAGTGGACCGGAAGATTGAAAGGAAAGATGAAAAGAGTTGCTCCAAAACTGTAAGTTATAATGTTTTACAAAGGTACAAGTTATACCCTGGGTCTATGTTCATGTAGCGTTTAGAAAGGTTGAGTCTTGACAACAAACTATGCTTCACTGTGCAATAAATCAGGGTTTTGCCTAACTTCGAGATGATCGGCAACTTCAATCAAAGTTGGCTCAGACTAAAATTGATTTTGAGTACCTTATAAACCATCTTTGCAAGCGACTATGTTATTTACACAACTTTGATTGAAGTTAAACTTAGGATAAAGTGGCAATTGATGAGTTGGATTTGATAAAGGATATATTTCCTTTAAAGTTATTAAACGATAAATAAATTACTTGTAGTTTGTTTTAGGACACAAACCATTTTCTTTGACAAACAAAACCAGTACAAAACTAGCTGAAAATTGGGTTCTGAAGATTTTAATGAGCTGCCATTTTGTACTGGGTTGAGAAAAGTTCTAATTTTCACTGTTCTTGTTCTTTAACCTAGGCCTTTTAAATTAGTCATTGTGACTTTTATGGCCTTACTATTTAAAATTGTGAATTTCACCCAAAAGCCGTTTTAAGGAAATGGGCAAAGTTTAAAATAGTAGCTATAAATTTCTCCATTATTTCCTATACAGGTTTTGAGTTTTGATTTTCTATCTTTATCCATTTACAATTGAACATGGTGCATTTATATTTTAAACTAACACGCTCCATCCGTTTGTATTTAATTTCAATGAGTTGCAATTTTATTAGGTTTATATAACAGGTTCTAGCTTCCATTGTTGTTTTCTGTAACTTTGACATTTAAAATGAACAGTCACTCAATAGGTATAACTACTTAAAACTTTGAGCTGCCCCAAAATGACATTTTGGGGAAATGGGCAAAGTTATTTTAGTAAAATTACTTTTATCTCCTTTAAAGGTGTCTTAAATTTCATATTTTCTATCTGTATACATTTTAACTTAATGTATTCATACCTTTGACTCGCCCTGTACTCGCAATTTTTTTGTAATTTTACAATAAATAAATTATGTGTTTAAAACTTTTGATCGTGAACATTCCACTAGAATCCTAACCTCGTAAATAAACCAAATACATTAACACTAATTTCTAGCAAAATGGTTTACTACAGTATTATGAAATTGAGTATTAAACATTTTAATTCGTAGCCAAATAAATTAGCAGAAGATAAAAATCAGCATAATTCAATTCCGGTCTTTCAATTAAACATTTTACACTTTGTTTTCGTAAAATTCTACTCTTTAGTTCTTAGATACGTTTAAATATTAACTCTAATGTGACTTGATTAATTATGGAAGTTTTAGTAACCGAAATTTGAATGAAACAAATTGACTTGAGCGATAACGAGATCAATACAACGTGATCAAGGTCACGGAGCACTGATTGCGTCTGTTATTGACAATGCTCCGGAGTCACAGTGTTGGCAATCTTAGATGCAGATTCAAATATACAGGGTGTCACAAAAATGTGTAGCGCGCTATGCAGAACCGGATTCTACATACTAAAATAAGTCGAAAGTTTCAGTAACATTTTTAGATTACGGCTTAATTTAGCCGTAATCCGCAATTTTGTAAATTTTAAAAAACAACTAATAATTCCAAAACCTTTTGACATATTTTTGTGAAACTTGGTAAACATTTTAATTGTTTTCTGAATAACATTTTCCAAAACATATTTTAACTTATCATAGTTCAAAATGGTGGCCATCTAAAAGTTTCAAAATCAAATGAAAATAAATTAGAATTTGACTTTGAAATTTTTAATGGCCGCCGTTTTGAAATCTGATAAGTTAGATACAGATATTTTTGAACATTTCTTTAATACTGTAGAAGTTGTATATAAGTTCAACTCAAATATGACTCTTCGCTCAGTTTAGCCCGCATTCTGTTCGCGTCTACAGAAGCCTTATTAGATATAACAATTTGAAAACATGCGAGGTCTGTAAATAAAGTAATGAGACTAGCTTAATAAAACTGAATATTTATAATATAATCAAACATGGACTCTATCTCCTTCAAAATAGTTTCCTTGGGAAACCAGACAACGCTTTACACGGGTTTCCCACTCTTCGTAAGAGTGCAGGAACTCAAAATCTAGAACGGTCTTCAGCTGGTCGGTTACATGTTTTTGGATGTTTTCTATCGTTCCAAAATGGTGTTCTTCAAGGTGGTTTTTCAATTTAGGGAAGAGAAAAGTAGCTGGGACTCAAGTCAGGTGAATAGAGTGGTTGAGGAACAACAGGGATGTTTTTCCTGGTCAAGAACACGTTAACAGACGGTGCAGTGTGACAAGGCGCATTGCCAGGATGCAGCACCCAGTTGTCTTTGAGGGATGGTCTCACGCGGGCAACTGTTTTCGCAGCCTTTCTAGAATTTCTTGGTAAACATGTTGATTCACAGTCTGTTCTTTTGTCAAAAATTCCTTATGAATGATGCCATTACAGTCGAAAACGTAACTGGCATGGTTTTAACTTTGGACTTGCTCATTCTGGCCTTTTTGGGACGTGCTGAGTTTGAAGTGTGCCATTCCTTGCTTTGGCGTTTTGTTTCCGGGTCAAAATCGAATATCCAAAACTCGTCACCTCCATATAGTTTCTTCATTTTCATAAACATTTCCTTAAATTATCACTGAGTTTAACACATAATTGTATAGCACAACGTTGTTCGTAACTTGTTCCACTCATTTTTGAACGTACAACGAAAACTTGTTTTGCTAAAAGTGTGTTTACGTCTCACTGGGCAACAATAAACAAAATATACTTATACACAATGTTAATTAGTTTTCAGCTAAACATATGTTTACTTTTTTCACTTGCAGTGTTGCCATAATAGCTATAATAGAATCAGTCTTTTTCAATTCAGCCTTAACTTAAAATTACAGACCAACTAATACTGGATATTTTTTTATTAAGTTTACTTTGTCTGTTTTGATTTTGCATTTTGGTGTTACAGTTTGTATTTATCTTTATAAGCATAATTGTAATGTTAAGCAATAAAGAATTAAACTATACCTTATTGCATGAACCAAATTTCAAATAATTCATTTAATACTTTGAAGTTGCGTGCAAATGTAAACTTATTGCAGACTGTAAACAACAACCAGTGGTTAGTTAAAGCATAATCAGGCAATTGAAAAACGGCTCAGTCTCATTACTTTTATTTACTTACCTTGTAGTATATTATTGCGATACGTTTTGTTGTCAAATATGTTACAATAAATTTGCCATTTAGCTTTTTTACAAATTGAGATCTATAATGAATCATACTTTCTTAGAGCTTCGTGGGTTAAACTATATCAATTAAAAGACATACATTTATTGTACGCTTACAAGATGTTTGGGCCATTAGGTAAACTGTGCAATACAAGTCAGTTCTTGGCTTGGATCCCTCAATTCAAGACTCGGAGAGCGTTTCTGGCAACACCATCATCATAACGTCAATTACTGACTTGGTACAGCGCATCTTGCCGTAGCTTGGGTAGTTACAATATTGGCAACGATATTTTAAATTGCAATCACGAAAATATGTTAACTGGTTATTTAATTAGGTCAATTAATGAGAAAATGATGATGAAAGAGCGAAATTTCCGAGGTCAATGTTTCTAGCCATTTGTTGATTACAACATTACAGCCAGGCGGGTCCATTAGAGGTAAATCAACACGTTCAATTAACTTTAGCGCTGGAAGCTTCGTCAATACCACTGATTACATTTTGTATGAAATTGTGATTGAGTCAAGTTTGTTTTTTTTCTAATTCGTTTTGCTCATAGTATGCTTCTTCAATTCGTTAATAGTATCCATTTGTCCTGAATACATACACATACGTTTTGGTCAATTTTGCGTTCATGGTTTGTGTCAAACAGAAACTAAGATTAAAAACCCGTTATTAATGCGTATTAGGCCTCCTAAGCATAATCTACTTTACTTGTATTTTAGTCAGCCTTCCTACAGCATAATTTGTTTTCAAGCCACATTTATATGTTCTTTTTTTTAGTTTTGGGGTTTCAATTGACTTGTGTAGTTAACATTTGAAGGAACATGCACCAATGACAAATTTTACCACAAGTATGAATACAAACCGAATAAAAGTAAAGAATCTTAAACTTTTGCGGGGAAAAGGTTGTAAAGGATTAATTTAAATTATATTTTGAAAATAAACTGAAAAATACTGAGATAATTATGCAAAAGTGATTAATTGATAAATCACTATTTGAGATGGCGACCACTCTCATGAGGGTATTTTAAGGCAAATATGTGGCGAAGGATGAGTGTGATAGTGAGTAATGAGTTATGAATATTATTCTATTACACTCTGAGGAAGAGTCGGCCTTGTTACGAAACTAAGGCCGACTCTTAATCAAGGCGATAATAGAATAGTAATTTAATAATAATGGTCATTAATAGAAGTGGTATTTACCTTGGCCCTTGTGGCGCCCAATGACCAATGGAAATACAAGGACCAACGGCTTAACGTGACTTCCGAACCACGCAGGTGATGGTCTGATATGTCTAACCGTTGGTGGGAGTTGATGCGGACATCAGATGATCACTGAGACTATCTGAGCCGCTTTAGACCTATATCATCCTCAAACCTGACCTCCATGAAGCTGGATTACAGGACCACGCCACGAGCGTAATTTTGAAAATGTCTACAATATTTGTTACAGCTCAATGACACTTTTATACAAGGTATTGTTAGCTTGTACAGATTTTTAACCAATTACCAAGTTAAGCAGTGTTACTATTTTTGTACAAAAAAAAGTTTGTTGAGCATTTAGTAGATACTGGTATTGAGGTGCGGTATACTCCACGGCGCAGAAGGCAAAGTGACTACTGCGCTGTACTGAGACTAGTCGTTACAATTGTGAAGGCGCTCTCCACTGTGTTCAGCTTTTCTCACTGTGTTGTTTGTTCTTCCAACTATGATTGATTTATATACATTTGTAGATACACTTAGTGTCGAGAGACCATGAGAGTGGGACTCCCAGAACACGTCTATAGAGTTATATACTTGTACATATGTCCGTATACAATATAAGGTATCATCACAAGTCGCAATTTGTGTTCGGTTTCAGTAACATCAAGGTTTGGGCTTGAAGCTAATAATAAATTAACTGTGTATTGCATGAACATACATAAAGATAAAAAAATAAAGTAAATACACCCGTATCACAATCGATCTTATGGTTTTAAGCCAACATTTTCCGTTATGACCCTTTCAAACATCATCTCCATTCTCAGCAAATTCATTCATGTGATAAATATAATAATGATAAAAGTGGGGACAATTTGTTTACTATGTACAAGGTTTTGGTATAAGACTGTTGAAATTTTTCTAGATTATAAAGATTATCAGATTATACTTTGTTTTAGTTCAATTACACTACTCATTAGCGTTGCATAATAGAAACTTGAAGACTGTTACATCAATGCTTAGCCCATTGTTTTCAGTGTATTAACCTTGCGCTCTAATATTATTTTTAAATTTTCACAAAACCTCCTCTATGGGTTCCTCAGTCCCCTGTAAGGAAAAAATTTCAGCAAAACCTACTCTGGTACGGTACACATTACAAGTGTTGAACCCCTCACTCCAAGCGCGGGGATTTAGCGTCCTCCTTAAGCTCAAAAGTGCCACTCGCCGCCTCACTGGATTTGATGAGCCATTTTTCTCTTCAGTGATCCTCAGCGGGTCATTGTGGCCCCGCACTCAAATGATCAATTATTAGCATTGCACCGTACCAGAGCGCACCCGGGTGAGATTCGAACCCACGCTGTGACAGACAGGGGCCAATTGTCCGTCATACTATAACCACCAAAACCACCGGCCTGTTTGTCATTGGGCTGTCAAATGCACATGAGTTGGCGTCGGGACGGTAGGTAGTGGTATTTTGCTAAGAGCCGTTAGTGTAGACAGTCCTTGTCTATTGTTTGCGCATGCAATAAGCGTGTGTGTGGACTAGACTATTTTGCCGTTCTGCTTGGATGTCGGACTCAGCAGTTCACCATAGGAGCGCAAAGGTTAGCCTGTTCACCAGCTTGTGTGATGTCCAGTTGTGTAAGGTGTACAATATTATAATTGCAGAGGCAAGTACAACGTGTCACACGCAACTCCCAGTCCATTGAAACTACAATATAAGCTACACCCGGTCAGTGTGGATTGTGGGACCGATGTTGCTGCAGATTGACTTCTTTTAATGCAGGTTAGACACATATTTTAACACCAATAATGTCCTTGAAAACATAGCTAAAGTGCAGCCTAAAATGCTACCATGAATCCTAACGTATTTCCTGTAATGGGGGAAAACATACACAGGAAGTGAAGTTTTAGTGGGGAGTTTCCCATTCAAAATCGGTTTTATGTTAAAACTGCAGTTGTGGGCCAATCTCGACGAATCTTCGTATACATATGTTACCGTCACTAAGATCTAAGGCTTCCGGTTTACACCGCGTCACAGTTGAAATACAATAACTGCTAGACGTTTCGACCTCGCTGTGGAGAGTCATCCTCAGTAGCTTATTGACTGGCTGATCTTAGTGATGACACCGGCCACGATAGCCTAAGAGTTAAGATATGTTACCGTACCCATTTTCCTCCCCCATCTTGGTCTGGCTGAACGGACTTTGTTGATCTTTAGTACACATGTTTGGTAAAGTAATATTATACAATTTTTATATTAATTTTCAAATTTGGTGCGCAAAGGACTCAAATTTGATTGTATTACATACTTTCCAAGCTTAATACCCTGAGGTCAGTTGTCCAGCTGATGGTCTTTGGGGATCCTAATCAAAATAAAAACGGTCCCTGTTTTGTCTTCCTAGACAAAGATACTCAATGTACCAATTACTTGATTAATTATATTTTCATGGCTTTTTTTATTTTAATTTTTCCTAAACAGCCTTGTTTTCTGATTATTTAAGTCGTTGCTTAACATATTCTGAGTTTTCCCCCTAAAGATTTTGTTGTTTTCAATTAATTACACGTTGAGTTTCAACAGAGTTTGATTTCTAAAGCTGTTACGGCATTCTATTGTTCCTTCTTTCCGACTGAGTTATGCACACTCTCCTATCCTTCTGGTCTTACAGGATGGCAGGAAAGTGTAATGACAACTCTGGGCATCTTCTTGTCAAGTAATTGTTCGATTCCCGACAGTCGAATAAGGACTCGATGTCTGCTCACGGTTTGGTCTGTGTTCTGTCTTCTTCTGACGACCTTTACTTGGGTTTGACCAGGTGCTATACGCAGCTCAGTGAACGTATAATAATTATTACGTCGTACCAACATGTTCTCAGTTTAATTATATGCAATAATACATAAATCATTTTTAAAGAGTAAAGTAAAAATATTCAGGTTTAAAGTCTAAAAAAAACACCGTTTTTTGGCGGAGGCGTAATTTTGAAAATGTCTACAGCCCTTAATATTTGTTACAGCGCAATGACACTTTTATACAAGGTAGCTTGTACAGTTCTTTAACCAATTACCAAGTTTAGCAGTGTTACTATTTTTTACAAAAAAGTTGTTGAGCATTTAGTAGTACAGTACATTGAGTGCAGTATACTCCACGGCGCAGATGGCAAAGTGACTACTGTGCTGTACTGCGGGACTAGTCGTTACAACTGTGAAGGTGCTCTCCACTGTGTTCAGCTTTCTCACTGTGTTATGCTTGTTCTTCCAACTATGATTGATTTATAGACATTTGTAGATACACTTAGTGTCCGAGACCATGAAATGAGGACTCCCAGAACACGTCTAGAGCGTTATATACTTGTACATATGTCCGTATATACAATATAAGGTGTGTCATCTCCACAAGTCGCAATTTGTGTTCGAGTTTCAGTAACATCAAGGTTTGGGCTTGAAGCATATTAATAAATTAACTGTGTATTGCATGAACATACATAAAAGGTAAAAATAAAGTAAATACATCCGTATCACAATCGTCTTATGGTTTTAAGCCAACATTTTCCGTTATGATCCTTTCAAACATCATCTCCATTCTCGCCAAATTCATTCATGTGATAAAATGATCATGATAAAAAATTATTGTGGGACCAATTTGTTACTATGTACAAGGTTTTGGTATAAGACCTGTTGAAATTCGCTAGATTATAAAGATTATTCAGATTATACTTTGTTTTAGTTCTATTACACTACTCATTAGCGTTGCATAATAGAAACTTGAAGACTGTTATTGGTACATCAATGCTTAGCCCATTGTTTCAGTGTATTAATAGTTACTGTTCACCAGCTTAATGTGATGTAGTTGTGTAAAGGTGTACAATATTATAATTGCAGAGGCAAGTACAACGTGTCACACATAACTCACAGAGGCTGCAGCAATCTACAACAGGTACACTGCAATAATTCCCTCTCTGTTGCAGTGCATTAATTCCTACTTACCTAGTCAACAAACCAACTTTTTAGTTACACGGTTAATTTCAATTCATATCTTAAAGGCCTACTTTCAAACTATAACAAACTAGCTGTTTACCCGTGCTTTGATATGTATAAAATATGTTACATTATTATGAGTATGAAGCTAACTTTGTCCTAAAATACCCTTTTGAGGAAACCCCATACCACTTTGGATATAGAGGATTTAAGTTCTAATTTCTGCCTTTTGTACTAATTTTATTTTGGCAATTAAATAATTTGAATTGTTGTAATTCTACTGTTAAAGATAATAAAATTTCGTACTTTGAGTAGCGCCTATATCATCTCGAGAGAAAAGCGTGAGGTTTTCAAACACCAAGTAAGAATTGCCTTGCTTAATGCACGCGGAAAGCTCTTACTTCAGTCGGAGCCACTTTTGAGACTTGAAAATGTTAACCTTCTTCCTTTATATCCAAGCAGTGTATTTCAATAGTTTTCCACTTTATTTAACTATAATTCTAGTTTATTTTAGTGGACTCCTCGTAGCTCTAGTCTAGTTTAATTGTCAACTCGTAGTTCCCGTGCTAATGGACCCTTAAGACTGAGGCTGAGGGAGAACACTGTAAGTCCGAGCCATGCAGGAGGCCAAGCTGACAGGCTAGTAACTGTGACCGATAATCATGCAGGAGGCCAAAAAGGCAATTTGCGTTTTGTTTTGTGTAAAAAATATTAAATATGAACCGTTATTAATAAGCATGTATTAGGACTATCTAAGCATAATCTACATTACTAGTTGTTTTATAATCAGCCTACCTACAGCATAATTTCCAAGCCATATTTATGTGTTATTTTTAGTTTTCGGGGTTTTAATCGACTTGTGCAGTTAGCCTAAAATTTAAAAGAACATGCATCAATGACACATTCAACAAAAAGTATGAATAAGTACCGAATAACAAAGGTAAAGAGTCTATGCACGAAATGTCATTATAACTTAATTTATCTTAAACCTTTGCAGGGAAAAACTTGTAGGATTAATTAAAGTTGCCTTTTTGAAAATGAACTGAAAAATACTGTGATAGTTTTATACGTAAGCAGTGATTAGTGAAATAAAAGTTATTTCCATTGAAACTACATTATAAGCTGTACCTGGTCAGTGTGGATTGTGGGACCGATGTTGCTGCAGATTGGATTGGAATTCTTTCTGATGCAGATTGGACACACATTTCAAAACCAATAATGTCCGTGCAAACATAGCTAAAGTGCAGCCTAAAATGCTACCGTGATTCCTAACGAATTTTCTGTAATGGGGGATAACTTACACAGGAGGCCAAGCTGAGGCCGAAGGCCGAAGCGAAGCCGTGAGCTGAATGTACAGCCTCGTAACTCCTCTCCGTGATAAAAACTAGAACATACAGCCGAATGCCGAAGTGAGGCTGTGAGTTGGTCAAATTGGAGTATGAAAATTGCAAAGGAAATTTGATTCACTCTTGTCAGCGGTGCTCTAGTGCTTAGCTGCGTGTCGGCCGGGGTTTTGATAATTGGTCTACAAAATTACTCACCTTTTGCCAAATAGGGTCTACAGATCAGGTAAGAGTTATTTTGAAAAAGGTAATAATAATAATCTTTATTTACGAACAATATAAAATTGTGTTGGAACATTAACAATAAATAACAAGAATATATATATATATTATATAAGCCACTAGCCTTAGATACCAATAATTTTAAAGCTTAGTTTGATTATAAAATAACTATGAAAATTATCCAGACTTTTAAGTAGTAAGCGAGTGCTCTAAGAACTCTTCTATACTATAAAATGATTTGGATACAAGGTAGTTTTAAATTTTGTTTTAAATAATTTAGAATGTTGAAAAATGTTTATATGTAAAGGTAGTTTTGAAAAATAATATCCCTGATTGTGATGGCAACTTTTAAATAATTCCAGTCTATGGTATTTAACTTTGTAGTTGTCTACCGACCGCGTACCATGATTATGAATTTCATTGCCTTGTACAAGACGGCATTTATCGAGGCAGAACATGATAGTTTCGTAAATGTAAATTGATGGAAAAGTAAGAATGTTTAGTCTTTTAAACGAATTTCGGCACGAATCTCTTAGATTAAGATTGTCTAATATTCGGACGGCATATTTCTGTAAAAAAAATATCCGACTTACTTTCGTTTTAGCACAGTTTCCCCATAAACATGTTCCATATTTTAGATGCGGATAAATAATACCATGATATGCTATTTTCTAAATTTCTGTGGAACAATAACCTGCTAAGATTCTGAGCATAAAGATTCCTGTTGAAAATTTATTGCATACATGCTCGTTATGAGAGTCCCAATTTAATTTTCTATCTAGAAATACCTAGAAAATTGAAATTGTCAACTTCTTTGATTTGGTTATTATTCAAAAGTACCAGTGGGCTTTCATTGTTGATGTGGCGACCAATATTAAAGTTCAATAATCTAGTTTTATTAAGGTTAGTTTTAAGGTTTAGTTGTTCGAATAATTGCACACAAGTGTTAGTGGATTGAAAGGAAACTATTTTTAGTTCATTCAATGCTGGAGCTGTGAACATTAAAGTCGTGTCATCGGCGTATTGAACTGAGAGTATGACATCTTTTAAAATATAACTTTTTTCTACGTCCGTATTATTACAATCAGTCAAGCAAAGCAGATTAACAAAATAATCTTGTGTACTGTACTAAATCCACTAAACCCAATAATTTTCACAAGTTCGTCGTTTTGTAATCTGCACAAGGATATCGAGGTATCATACATTTTGAGTTTTGAAAGCGTAATTGAGTAGACTCAGTTGAGCCCAAAGTTAGTCCGTTACCAAAGTTCGATATCCCTATTGTCTGTGCAAAAGCCGGGTTTATTAGACTTGAGAGTTTGTCCAAAACTTGGTTCAGTAGTAAATACCAGATTGCTTGTCATCGCCAAACACTAAATTTCGTCGTATTTTAATTAGTTATTACTTGTAACTTATCAGTAAACTTTCACATAACAGCCATTTATGAGGTCATGTTCATACAAAACGACCATTTGTGAAAATATAACTTTTAATATTGCCGCTAAATATTTAGCTATAAACATTAAAATACAACTTAGAATCAGGATTAGACATTTAACAATTGGTTAAACCTGTTAGGTTGGGGGAGTATTATTGAAGAGGAAAGCATTTAAAAGGCGATTTATAAATGAGCCGAAACGAAAATATAAGAATCAAATTTTAAATGTGGACGAAATCATGAAGAATCTAGACTAGACTGTTTCGATTATACTAACTGGCATCGTCTTAACTCTTAGGCTTTTGCGGCCGGTGTCATCATTAAGATCTAAGGCTTTGTTTATCCGCGTCGCAGTTGAAATATATTACTGCTTTTCGACCTCGCTGAGAGTCATTCAGTAGCTTGTTGACTGGCTGAGTCATGACTACAGTCTCAGCCAGTCAACAAGCTACTGAGGATGACTCTCCACAGTGAGGTCAGAACGTTTAGCAGGAATTATATTTCAACTGTCACGCGGTGTACATTGGAAGCCTAGATCTTAGTGATAACTGGTATCGCTTAGTTAAATTTTGCCCAGATACAATTAATCTTTTGTACCGGTATCAACCTCATACGTAATTTTAATGGCAACTGTTTTGTCAATTTACATTTGTTTTACGCTTAACTATTTTGTGGCCCCAAAGTAGAGCATTAATTAAACGCAATTACTAATTCAGTAGATTAGAATATGTAATTCATATTTTATAAAGTGTGCAGTATACAGTTTGATCTATCTTTGTTTATGTGTCTAGACTGATGGGCTCAAAGATCAAGAGCTGGTCTAGGCTTATAAATTAAATACTTGACAATCACTTTGCCTTTTTAATAAAAGAGTTCATATAAAACATCATAGCTTCTATTTTATTTTAGGGCAACTATTTTTATAATGGATACCCCGTAGTTGTCTCTATAATGCATAAATTTAACAACTACAATATCAGTTTGTTTTCATGTAATGAAATTGTCTTGTATCGGTTGTAAAGGACATAAAGGTAAGTGGTCAGTTCGGTGTATAGAGTTTGGGTCAAAGGGCAGGCAAGTGCATGTTAATATATTGGAACCGCTTTACCTTACTAGGGCCTAAAGGCGCCTTTACCTTTACAAGTGTAAGAAAGCCTTTGTAACTGTGAGAAAAGTGATTGATTTATTTCTTTGTAAGTGACTTGATCTGGAGTTTTCAACAAACGCATTAAAACATGTTATGACAAACATTGTGTTATGACTCCGGCCGCTCAAAACTACGCATAACGATTACTACTATTATTTTTATTTCCATCTAAACTTATTTTGCTTTAACTTTCTGCAAAAAATTACACAAACGTCGTTAAAACAGAAGCATTTATTGAATTATTATTGGGCAGGTTTGTGAATCATGATGTATATAAGCAAGATTTATTTATCACATAATATTATTGTAGAAATGAAGAGCTGTTAAGTAATAATTTTGTTTTATCATGTTCAGAATACAACGCTCATTTAAGTGGTAGAAATGGCTTTTAAGCCCTAGCTTCACCTTTTGTTAAACCCAATTAAGACGTTTTATTATTATTATTTGATTGCAAACTAGGTGGGTTGGATTGTGTATTGGTAGCATACTCGCCCGGTAAGAGAGATATTCAAGTTTAAGTCTACAGACAGGTTTGATCGACTTTAATCATCCAATAATACTTTATTTTGTACTGTTAAAGAAATATATCGTTTCGAGAGAATATTTATTCGATGGGTTGAGCCTATTAAGTGGGTATATGTTGATTGCAGAGAACCACACAGATTACACACAAGCAATCAGCTGATAGTGGAGTGACGTAGACCACAAGCCTGTCAAATCAGATGCTGGCAGATGTCCATGAGGACTAGATGAGCTTTCATGTTAGTAAAAGTGCTTTACTACAGCTAATAAGTATTTCTTATTGATTTGTAATCCTCTGATGGTCACAATGTTAAACGCCACAATATAGTGGAATAGTTAAAATTAGACAATCGTTTGTAAGATTGTTTAACACAAATGTGTATTTGTAATTGTGAATTGATACTTTGATATTTGATTTGAAACACCAACCACTCCTAGAGGATATTTAAAGGTGAATATGGGATTTAAGGGTGAATGTGTTGAGTATTTTGATGGACTATAAGGTGAAGTCTTGTTACAAACTAGGGCGGACTGCCTCCCAGATTGGGTCATCGATTAATAGACCAACGAATTAACGTGATTTCCGAATCACGGGAGTGGTCATCGGTGAAAGGTTATCACTGAGGCCGAGAATCGAACCTGGGCTTATTTGGTGCGAAGTACATTAAAACTTCGTTTGTATATTTGTATTATTTTAAATCGACTAGCACGTAAAAGTGGACCGTGAAAAATAAAAGACTTGACGGAGGTGTTCCTCTTATTGTCAGAACATTAGCTGCTGACATTTCGGTCTTGTAATTTGTAAATTGACACTAAGCAAAGTTTAAACACAACACACTGTATATACAAAATGATCAACTTGTAGTTTTGACCAAAGATTGTAAGCGGCTTGATTTTACTATAAGCGGATGTATGTTTTCCACGCTGCATCATTGTCGGTGATCTTTTTCATTTATCACCAGTTGGACTACTCATAATGTACTCCTTACATAATATAATATTTACGTGACTCGTTTAAAAAAGAACGGTTTTATATTAATCGAATCCATATTTATATAGTGAATAAGACAGTTAGTAATGATTTATGTTAGGTTGATTAAACAGATGTAATTGAGAGACATCCGAACTGAGAACAATGGTAGATATGTCTAAAGACACTTCAACATCAGACCTCAGAGCTATTTGCACGAGGAAGTAAGACGCTTTGAAAACGTTCTACAAAACAAAGATAGAATCTTTGCACTCTAAAGCTGAATGTAATGTGCAGTAAGCAATAATAAATAACTAGTTGCGCTAGCTGGGGCTTCGCCCTACGGCCTCGATGCTCTTGCGAAAACTCGGCCATCCCGCCGAGTTATATTGAGTTTCAAAACAATATTTAATTGTTAAATGTCGTGCCATTTTTAAGATTTTTTAATGTTTTACACCCACTATTTAACCCCTTCCACCCCCAAACAATTTGGTAGACAACCAATATATTTTGAAATTAGCATAATATTCCCTTTTTTTGATACCCCACATCGATTTTTATGATTTTTTTATTTCTTGCCCCCTTTAACCCCCCCCCAAATCCATATATTGTGCCTCCCGAACCCCAAAATCAGTAGGAGTTTTGGGTTAATGGTATACAACTATGTGTCGAGTTTCAAACAAATCCGTTGATATTTACTAAAATATTTGTAAAAAAGAAATATAACATAGAGAATTGGGACCTCAAAACCCCATAAAAATAAAAGTCTATATAATTTTATTCGTTTCCCACACCCTCCACACACTAAGGACCATTTCTATTCAAAACAAAACAAATGGCTTGTTGTTTTTTTGTTGTCTTTATTTTGTTTCTTTAGTCAGAACAAAGCAGCCGCTAGTTCCCACACTGGAATAGCTCTAGATAATGGAACCATTGCTCTTGATAATTGCGACTGTGGCTTAGCACTGGTGACGATGCCTGTTTATAATAACAAAGATTTTCTTAAAAAAAGCTAAAAATAAAAATCGTATGATCGAATGATTATAACATTGATAATATGCGTTGCCGCTACGTTTGTTCCACTGTAAATGCTCGAGTCTCAAATAGTTCTACACTATTACTAGCATGATGAAGTCTGTATAACATCTAGTCCCTGCTACAGTTTTAGGTATAGCATGACCGGTGGCCTTGAGAATTTCATGTTGCCGCTTATGGTCTCTATAGCCCATCTCACCGGCCATGCTAAATTTAATTAAACGCTTTAATAGTTTTGGAAAAGTTCAACACAAAAAATGTTCATTAAGTATGAAAAATACCAACAAATATACATAATCAATGTGTAATGTTACATTATATTTTCTACAGGAAACAAAATCAGTTAAGAGCGCAGCAAGAGTCATGCTGTTGTTACTGGTGGAAGTATGGACCATCCAACACATAACCTGACTGGTTTAATGTCGGTGTCATTACTATCGACGTGAAACTATACAGGGTGAGCTTTAAAATGCCCCCTCTCACCTTAACTTTTGAAAAGGACATATTTTAAAATCCATTTATATAAAGTTTTATTGGATTCTGAAGTTTGTTTTTGACGTACTTTTCGTCACTCCTCCCACCCAAAACAACCCCCTTGTGCACCTTAAAATAAAGGGAATATTAATTCAAATTCAACGACGCAGAACACAATTTTATCTTGACTCGTTTTTGTTCTTGTAATACCCATTTAAAAATTACAAGTTCAAAATTATACATTTCACATACATTTTTTTAATAACAATAATTCCGAGGGAAACCTTACAACCCTTTAACTTAATGCCATAGAGTATTTTGAAAAGAAAAATTTTTAAACAACTATGCTAAATGTAGAATTTGAAACCTGATATTTTGTAATCTTTAAATGGGTATTACATAAAAACGGTTCGAGATAAAAAACGTATCTTTGCGCCGTCGAGTTTGGACTAAGATGTCCTTTCTTTTGGAGGCTACAAGGGGGGATTGTATTTTAAGAAATTGTCAAAAAGCTGTTTTGTGAATACCTACTAAAATTTGTTCTCCTTGTAAAATATCCCATCCCACATCAAATCCGTTAAAATAAAATCTAGTTCACATCTTTGTTTTTGCAATTTGTTTTTGCTAAATTTGAATAGTTCGTGATTGTTTGAGTTATTTAAATAAAATACTTTTACTACATAGTATCACACGGACAAGTACTTTTAGCAACCTACGATTGAATCATTTTCTGGGGAGGCGCCCTCAAAACAATAAAACAACCTTTGAGATAACTCAAAATGTATAATAAAGACAGCATTACAGAAACCTATAAAATTCCAACAGACCTGCTTTTGATGAATTTTAATATTTAATATTACACAGCTTTTATAAGAGTCTTAACAATGTTTATTCATAAAAATAAAGATAACAACTTTTAAAAAATATATCATAAGTACGATACCAGGAATTCAAGGCTTGTAGGAGTTAATATGCAACAGGCTTACAAAACTATCAATTCTACTAATTCATTTTACATTGCTCACCATTTATACACGAAACTACCAAAGGATCTAAAACACCCACAATATAAGCCCTCAGCTTTACAAAATGAAAATCAATCAATGGTTATTACAAGTTGACATACACACTGTCAATGATTATATTAATTCGAACTACTTATACTCTTGATTCAAAATTTAATATCCAAAATGTAATGTATAGCTTCGCATATATCACTTTTTTGTTAAATCCAAATTATACATAAATTATACCATCATTATTAATTTTAACCAAAAACCTTAGAAAATAATAAATGCACAATCAAAATTATAAAATTATATTTGAATACAGACTGACAAACCCTCCCTCTCACAGGTAATTTTACCCATGAGGGAGGCTATTTCCATAATCATAAATTTAAAACAATGTAATTAGGCTATATTAATTTATAAGATATAAAAAAAATTATAGTAAATATCATTGGAAATAAATGATTTATTACCTATACTATTGGTATTTCGGTTCGGGTTGTCCGAGTGTTGAGATCTCGGAATCTGGCTGGGGCAATTCAGATTTTTGAATAGAAATGGTCCTTAGTGTGGAGGGTGGGGAAACGAATAAAATTATATAGACTTTTATTTTATGGGGGTTTGAGGTCCCCAATTTCTATGTTATATTTTTTTTAGCAAATATTTTAGTAAATATCAACGGATTTGTTTGAAACTCGACACATAGTTGTATACCATTAACCCAAAACTCCTACTGATTTTGGGTTCGGGAGGCACAATATATGGATTTGGGGAGTTAAAGGAGGGGGCAAGAAATAAAAAAAATCATAAAAATCGATGTGGGGTATCAAAAAAGGGAATATTATGCTAATTTCAAAAATATATTGGTTGTCTACCAAATTGTTTGGGGGAGGAAGGGGGTTAAATAGTGGGTGTAAAACATTAAAAAATCTTAAAAATGGCACGACATTTAACAATTAAATATTGTTTTGAAACTCAATATAACTCGGCGGGATGGCCGAGTTTTACAAAGCGGGCATCGAGGCCGTAGGGGCGAAGCCCCCAGCTGGCGCAGCTAGTTATTTATTATTGCTTACTGCACATTACATTCAGCTTTAGAGTGCAAAGATTCTATCTTTGTTTTGTAGAACGTTTTCAAAGCGTCTTACTTCCTCGTGCAAATAGCTCTGAGGTCTGATGTTGAAGTGTCTTTAGACATATCTACCATTGTTCTCAGTTCCGATGTCTCAATTACATCTGTTTAATCAACCTAACATAAATCATTACTAACTGTCTTATTCACTATATAAATATGGATTCGATTAATATAAAACCGTTCTTTTTTTTAAACGAGTCACGTAAATATTATATTATGTAAGGAGTACATTATGAGTAGTCCAACTGGTGATAAATGAAAAAAGATCACCGACAATGATGCAGCGTGGAAAAACATACATCCGCTTATAGTAAAAATCAAGCCGCTTACAATCTTTGGTCAAAACTACAAGAGTTGATCATTTTGTATATACAGTGTGTTGTGTTTTAAACTTTGCTTAGTGTCAATTTACAAATTACAAGACCGAAATGTCAGCAGCTAATGTTCTGACAATAAGAGGAACACCTCCGTCAAGTCTTTTTTTCACGGTCCACTTTACGTGCTAGTCGATTTAAAATAATACAAATATACAAACGAAGTTTTAATGTACTACGCACCAAATAAGCCCAGGTTCGATTCTCGGCCTCAGTGATAACCTTTCACCGATGACCACCCGTGATTCGGAAATCACGTTAATTCGTTGGTCGTTGGGCTATTAATCGATGACCCAATCTGGGAGGCAGTCCGCCCTAGTTTGTAACAAGACTTCACCTTATAGTCCATCAAAATATTCAACACATTCACCCTTAAATCCATATTCACCTTTAAATATCCTCTAGGAGTGGTTGGTGTTTCAAATTTTTCTCTATTAGGTAAGTACATTATTTAAAAATAATTGCAAGAATCCCTATAGAACCTTGTACATTCAAATCAAACACATAACACTTAGCATACTTAAGGTATTCCATAGAGCCAAATGACCAATCTGCTTGTATAGTAGCCATATAATCATCTACATCAAAGGATACTCTACTCCATTGAACAAATGATGTGTTGATCTGTATCGCCTTTAAGCTTTAGTGAAATAATAAAGTACCATTGATATTAAAACTTTGATTTTTGTATTTCATATTTAACCATGGTTCAAAATTTCTCATAATTATTTACAAAATGTCAACAATAAGATGTTTTCAGTTCGGATAGGGAAATAAAAGTACTGAACTGGAAGATTAATGGTCGATTCACTGCAGATAAGTCAACAAAATTTATTGCTTGCTCAAAGGAGGACAGTTGAAGAACGTGATATTGAAAACCGAGCAATTTATATTCCTTCGTTTTAATTCTCGCTTTGTCGCTTTTGTTTAACAAAAGTACGTCGCTTTTCGGTATATATTAAGTTGTCTTCATAGTTCAACAATTGGAGATGGACAGTTTTTAAAGTAGCGCGTTCAAAGTGTAATCCCCCATAGTCTCCCCTGTATACTGATAGAACACAACTAATTGAGAGATTAAATCTATTATTCCAACGTAGGGATACTTTCAACAAACCGTTTTCAGAAGACTTATTTATACTTATAGGTTTTGTTTAATTGTATGCTCAGTTTTAAATTAATCGTTTTGCACGTGTTTGAATTCATGTTGTCTAATTGGAATTTTGGTGAAGGCAAGGGTAACTAATAATGCAGAGCGGATACGACCTTGCGTATGAACACGTTTTTGCACAAGACATGTTTTAAATGTAGCTCGCATAGGTACAAACAGTTAGAGTATTGTTATTTTAGTAAAATCAATATAAATACTTCTATTTAAGAAAAAAACGGTTTATCTAATCAGCCAGTGACCTTGTGTGTGTTCTGTTGTTGCGATAGTTTATGTTTCCCAGTAGAGTAATATCTCCAGCGAAGCTCTGATAACTACAACCAGTTGTTGTTGTAACCTAGTAGAGTCGGTCCAACTCTCTAACTAGCTTATCTAGATGAGTTAACACTACATTACAATAGAAGAAATATTGCCAACAAAGGCCAGCTTTTAATAAATACAACCAATTTAAAAAATAAACACTGAACCATCGGCAGAGTATTAAGAAAATTATTATAGTTATTATGGCTCTAATGTCCATTCCTGTTCCAAAGCTGTTTTCAAAACACTTTTATAAGGAAAGTAGAACAAACAAGTACTCTACATATTGAGGAGACACAACGCCACCGACAACAAGGGAAATGTCTGCTGACCTCCCAAAAGTTTTAATTTGTCTTCTCATTGGTTTAAGGGACATCATTGATTTTAACGGACCTGTGGCGGGTTGGAATCGTGCGCGACTCCGGAGCTCACCACCCCGCTGGCGCGGGTTCGATCCCCACAGTGGTTGACTCTGTAGTCCTAACTCCGCCTCGTTAAACAAGCCCAACTTGACATGTTTACCTTTACATTATGATCGTCACCCCATTTGAATTAAACGTAATGAACCAGTTATGGTTGAATGATAGTTAAATGGAAGAGAAGAATTTTTAGTCCTACCTTCGCCACAATTATAAAGATTTATTTTATTTCATCTCACGTGATTTTCGTTTGATTATTTAATTTTGTTCTATTGGTGTAGTAGTAACGTACTAAACACTTTTCAAGTCTTTATAGCCAAATTCATGACTAACATTTTGACTTCTTCACCTGTCCCGTGGTGATAGGTAAAACGCTTACGTGTACTTTAAACTTAAAAATACTTTTTGTGAAATCTACCTTTAGGTTCAGTATGCCTACTATAATACAAAATTGTTTTATCGTTAAACTTTTATTTTTATTTCTTATTAACTAATTTATATAGAGTAAGTAAACAATATGGTGGACTAGACAATAAGACATGGAGAAGAAAGAAAATCGTTCAACGATAAACCTTCATTAAATACATGAAAACTAGACATGGCTCTCGTATATTAACATTATGTAATTATGTTTCTTGGGAGAGAAATTATTACTTATATTCTCCACTAACGTAACTTGAGTTTCTGAGACAAGGGGAGGCACTTTACAGCAAACTGGAGCAACACTTCACATCTTCTCAACACTTCACCAGCACCACTTTACCCTCAACACTTTAACTAACCAATCACCCTTGATAACGATATCCGTCAGTAGCCATACACCATTGGAATTTGTTTGAGAAATGCCGAGAAGAAAATGTGAGAATAATATGAATTGTCACTGTGAATGAAAAACCGTAGTGGTTCTTAGGATAACTTCACTGTACAGTTTTCTCAAGAGTAAGTTATCATATTGTGTGACAACGCCTAAAATAAATATCTATGTGTCTCCAAATGGAAGACACATTGAAGAACTAATTGTTGAACTATGAAGACAACTTAATATATACCGAAAGCGTCGTACTTTTGTCAAACAAAAGCGACAAAGCGAGAATTAAAACGAAGGAATATAAATTGCTCGGTTTTCAATATCACGTTCTTCAACTGTCCTCCTTTGAGCAAGCAATAAATTTTGTTGACTTATCTGCAGTGAATCGACCATTAATCTTCCAGTTCAGTACTTTTATTCCCCATCCGAGCTCAAAACATCTTATTGTTGACATTTTGTAAATTATTATGAAAAACTTTGAACCATGGTAAAATATGAAATACAAAAATCAAAGTTCTAATATCAATGGTACTTTATTATAACACTAAAGCTTAAAGGCGATACAGATCAACACATCATTTGTTCAATGGAGTATATATCCTTTGATGTAGTTGATTATATGGCTACTATACAAGCAGATTGGTCATTTGGCTCTATGGAATACCTTAAGTATGCTAAGAGTTATGTGTTTGATTTAAATGTACAAGGTTCTACAGGGATTCTTGCAATTATTTTTAAATAATGTACTTATCTAATAGAGAAGATCTATTATGGTTCATATCAACAAGAGTAACTATTATACTAACTTACTTTTAGACATATACATTTCAAAAAAATGTAAAAATGGTAAACATGGTTTAGATATGACGTTGAAACTACAAATCCGTGAAACGATATCCCCAAATATCAATATAACTTTAATAAATCGTATCATATGATTTACATTAGTATGTAAAAATTAGCTTTTGAAGGTTTGGGTAACTCAAAAGCTATTATGTAAAACTCTACCAAATGTTTATACAATGTTTAACATAAAAACTTTTAGTTTCTTAACACAAGTGTATTAAGTTATCTCTTAATTTAGAACAAAAATTAAATACAATATGGCTTGAACATATTAAACACTAATTTAACTTTTAATTTTGTTTGAAAACTTGTGTAAGGAATTAACTTACAAGGTATTAAAAACACAAAAATAATCTGTGCTCCTATCTGACACTAATTATTAGATTTTGGTACTTAAGTTATCTTTACACTTTTATAGACGTCGGACTGCCCTTAAACTGAAATTTTGGAGTTTATGAAAGCACAAAAGATTTAATAAAAACTTGTTTAGTTGGTAAGGCTTTTCGAGGAAAAGTTTCCCATCTACAGACCATCAACCATACAATTTTTATTGGACCGTTTGTGTTTTTATCAAGTTCAAATTATTAACCAAATAAGGAGCTCTGCTATATGTGTTACACATAAACTATAACTTCAGTCATGCAAAGAAAAAATATATGTATAGATATACGAGACTCCCTACCCATGGAGATATTGTTGCATATAAGGCCGTGGCCGCACATTACGCATTCTATTGTTTGAGAGAAACGCCGCAAACTCCACAGGAAAGGGAATCGCTAACAAGAACGTTTGCCTTTTTTCCTGTTAAAGGCCTGACCTCAGAGTGTAATTGTAAAACAACCGCAACACGAACACTTTTATAGGGTCCAAGTTTTATGTACTTTTCGTTCCCAATTCCAACCCTTTGTGACACCTCGTTTGAAAGTGTATAAAAACACAAACTTATTGATACTATTCAACAAATTTTACGACGTAATGACGTTCTTGTAATAAAATGGCGGCTCAAAATGTTATAAAAACATTCTATAAAAGTATTTTCAATTTTAATCTTATCTAAAGTTTATAATAGGTTATTTTTATTCAACTATTAATAATTGTGCTTTATTATATAAAATATTAACAAAAAACAAAAACAAGACGTTTCTTGCTCAACTGTGGCGACATCTTCAGTTTTAGAGACAAGAGTTAAAATTACTGCATAAAATGAAAAATTTAAAATGTGTAGGTGTATAAAAAAATTCAAAGGTAAAACAATTTTAAATTGTAACAACCACTAAACAGATGGTTCAAATTAAAAATTAAAGTGATTTAAAAATTGCTGAAAGAAAAATTTAGTGTTTTACATGAAATTTTATATGAACAATCAACACTAAAATTTTCTTTTCAACAATTTTAAATCATTGTCAATTTTAATTTGAACCATCTGGTTTAGTGTGTTTATTTCATTTAAAATTATTTTACAGTCAAATTTTATACAAACCATACATTTTATATTTTTATTTTATACATTAATTTTAACTCTTCTTCGTCTCAAACTGAAGATGTCCACTACAGTGTAGACAAACGTCTTGTTTTGTTTTTGTTAAAATTTTATACAATAAAAACATTATTCAGTGGTTAATCCAAAATTAATTTTTATCTATGAGTTTTCAAAATTTTATCTCTTTCAAAAGTTAAGTTGTATATAAAACTCACTCAGTATAAGTATTATAAACCTACGTTTAATGGATTCAACCTTGACTCCTTGAAAAGGTATGTGTAGACAAGGTAACATGCTGGGCTGGGGAGAGCCAGAAGTGATGGCGTCAACTCCATTGTCAGCGTGCAACAATAGTGGCTTGACAATGCGTGGAGTTGTTACCTGAAATTCATGTCTACAGTCAAACTTTTTATACAAACCAATACATCCAACATTAAGATTATTTGTAACATGAAGCCCTGAGTTGGGTTCAACATGCCGGGCTGGGAGAGCCAGAAGTGATGGCGTCAACTCCATTGTCAGCGTGCAACAATAGTGGCTTGACAATGCGTGGAGTTGTTACCTGAAATTCATGTCTACAGTCAAACTGTTTGATACAAACCACTACATCCAACATAGTTATTATTTGTAACATGTGAAGCCCTGAGTTGGGTTCAACATGCTGCTGGGGAGAGCCAGAAGTGATGGCGTCAACTCCATTGTCAGCGTGCAACAATAGTGGCTTGACAATGCGTGGAGTTGTTACCTGAAATTCATGTCTACAGTCAAACTGTTTTATACAAACCAATACATCCAACATAGTTATTATTTGTAACCTGTGAAGCCCTGAGTTGGGTTCAACATGCGGCTGGGGAGAGCCAGAAGTGATGGCGTCAACTCCATTGTCAGCGTGCAACAATAGTGGCTTGACAATGCGTGGAGTTGTTACCTGAAATTCATGTCTACAGTCAAACTGTTTTATACAAACCAATACATCCAACACAATTAGTATATTTGTAACCTGTGAAGCCCTGAGTTGGGTTCAACACGGGCTGGGGAGAGCCAGAAGTGATGGCGTCAACTCCATTGTCAGCGTGCAACAATAGTGGCTTGACAATGCGTGGAGTTGTTACCTGAAATTCATGTCTACAGTTAAACTAATAAATAAATAAATAAATGGTTTATTGCGAAAACATGTGACATGTTATGCAATCGTCGTCTCTATTTGAAGCTAAAATTTTCCACACATTCTCACATCGAAACCGTTCATACATACATTTTGACATTCACTCTCTCATTCATTCGAATTGAACCACTCTAGTCCCGTAATTAAAATTTGTTACGTTTTCCCAGTTATGTGCCATGAACTCGTCTGTGTTATAAAATGCTTCTGCGGCCAAAACTTTTTCAAACGAGTTTTAGCCTTGAGCTCCTGGGCACTTTTGATCGAATTTGGCAACTTGTTGACGAGTTGAACTCCTACCTG